>APFE030382263.1:201573-281936 GCA_000404065.3 Pinus taeda | reverse complement strand
GAGAGATTCATTAACTCTCATTAATGAGATAGCTTCTCATCTTTCTGTATAAATAGGGGAAGTTTTCTCCTATCATTTTATGTGTAAAGTTGGGGAATTGCTCATGTTTTGAATAAAGAAGAAGGCTTGCATTTGGAGCTTCTCAACTTTCCATCCTCATACTTTTGGATTGGAAATCTACAATGTGTGAGATTTATTTGTTTTCATAGATTAAGATTTATTTGCTTTCATAGATTAAGATTTATTGCTTTCTTAATTACTGTGTAATCTTATGCTAATCAAAGCATCTCAAGAAAAGAATTTTCTCTTTTCCAAAATTGGATTGCGTTTGAAGCATTGGAACATACAGTGATCTTAGTTTTCCTTTACATGTTTTTACAATGCTTTCTTAGGATTAAGTTTTACATTCACTGTTTAATCTTATGTAGAGCATTTCAAGAAGGTAGTTCTTCCAAAATTGATTGCTTGAGGCATTCAGAACAGACAGTGATTTAGTTTCCTTTCTCATGCTTTTTAGATTAAATTTCTTCTTTTTTTTGTGTCATCTCATGTTCAACATTTCAAGAAGTTAACCCTTCCGAAATTGATTACCTAAACACATTAGATTACACATTCATTGCAAGTTTTTACATGTTTTCTTTATGCTTTCCTAGATCATGTTTTCTTTCATTTAATGTATAATCAAGTACTCAATCACTTCAAGAATATTGCTTCCTAAATTGATGGTTCATGGGTATTAGATCATACAATATATCATAGTTGTCTTTTCCATTTGTTTTAGATTGTCATTATTATTTTTCTTTCAGTCCATGAATATGATTAGGTTGATTTTGATCAAGAGATTTCAAGGATAAGAAAGGAAGTGATTTATTTTCATCTTGTTATATGAATGCAATTGTATTTAGATTAATGCTATGTTTTTCATAGATTAGTTCAAGTACATTTTCTTTTCTTCCTTCTTTTTCATAGTTTAATCATTTCATTTAGAGTAATTCCTAGTTTAGTTTCTTTCATCAAAACATTTCCTTTTATTCCTTCTTTAGAAATTAGTTTTCAACATTAAAATTCATTAGATTTTGTCCATTAACATTTAAAGATTTCATCTAGAAGCATAACTTTCATTTCTTAGATTAATTTCCTTAGGAATAAGAAACAAAACCCCAAAACAACATAAAAACATACTCAACAAAGTAAGAAACAAGGTTAACTAAGCACATATTGTGCACCACACTTCATCAGTTTACTAACCCTGGTCGATAATTTATGTTAGCAATTTAAGACATTAAATTGATTGAACAGGTCCAACATTTGCATACAATAATTATTTGGGAGATGAAATATCCCATTGTAAAGAACCATTGAAGATTACAACTTTTGGTTATGGCCAAGGCATGCCATGGCAACCCCTATCCCCCCAAATGGCCAAAACACATGATTTAGGTCCTCAAAATTGACTTTGAAGTTTGGGACTTGAAAACCATAGAAATTCCAATAAGATATAAAAACGTTGAGTTAGTGGTGTATGTTTTAACCTGTGCAATTCATGGTCGCAAAAAAATTCTTAATATAAAAAAATTCAATGGAAAAAATATGTATTAACTTGGAGATTTTACCTTAGAAACCAAAAACCAGGAAAACTAGAAAGATTTTTCAATATATTATTCTTTATAGTATTACAATATGATCTTATATATATCATGTGGCATCCATAAACTACCAATCCACTTACCATGTATTAGAACACAACCATAGTAGCTTAACCAAAATTCCAAAACAATGTGTTGGAAAATGCCAAAAACATACACAAAAAACATCCCATTTCTTTTTCTTTTTTTTGGTTGGGGTAGTGGGGTGTTGCTGCCCCTAAACCCTTGTCATCATCCCCCCTCTTTGCTACATTTCCCATAACATATAGCATGTGAAGATAATTGTGAAAAAAATATAACACATACCTACAAAGTGGAATAGGTGGGTGATCACCACCACCAATATCCCTAGATTAGTTGTCCCCTTTTAGAGATGGTATCCACAATTTCCCTTATTATATGGGGAAAATTCTATTCAATTTGGCTCTTGATGAGTCACTTGCCTTGGTGAAGAAGCTACATTGATTTGACAACCCAATAAAGTTGTTTGTTTTGTTATTGGGAATCCTTCATCTTGGTGTTCATGATATGATCCATTGTAGCCTTCTCAATGTAGTTAGGATTGAGTTTTGTGGGGACCAAATACTCAACTGCTTCCAAGGTGTCCAATAGGGGTGGAAAATATGGTCAAAGCAGCTCCACATTAAATACTAGGTGCAAGCAGCCCACGGAAAGGGATAATTCTCACTTCAAAAGCATATTCAACAACAACATTTTTGATTGTGAGACACATATCGGAGTGGTTTGAGATACTTGTCGAGGCCTATAAATGCAACCACAACTTATCACCAACCTAAAAATTATGTGGAACTCAATGTTGGTCATTGCAATTCTCCCTTGGCATCATATTCCACACATTGATTTCCACAACTATGGTATATGACCAAACTTGGAATCCTATCTCAAAGGAAGGGATCTTAGTAAATTTTATATTATCAAGGACTATTTGAATTCTTCACCGAATCCTCTGATGGTGTTAACAACTTCGTCTACTAAGAGTAAATAGGTTGCATTATTTTCTATTTCATCCATTTTCAAATTTTCAAATTGTGCTCTATGTCATTTAAGTTTGACTTGATTGACTTTATCATCACCTTCATAAGGACTTTTAAGTTTATCCCAAAACTCTTTAGTTGTGGTGCACGTAATCACCTTGGTCCTTGTGGTTCTTGATAATCCACTTGTGATGGCATGATGATATTTTGAATTACAACAGAACAATTTCTTCTCATCTGTATCAATTGGAGGATTTTTCATATTCTTGTAACCATGAACAAGGGATATACAAACATCCACTCCTAAAGCTTTCAAGTAGGTTTCCATGCTACTACTCCATAATGCATAATCATTTCCATCAAATACCTGAATTGTGTTTGGAGAGAGGCCTTTCATTTCATCCATGGTTAACGATCTTCCTTATAGTAATTAGACTATTTAGAAGTTAACCTGCTATGATACCAATATTTGGAAACACTGATAGGGGGGTTGAATTGGTATTTTACACATGTAATTAATTAAATATCATAGAGCATTAATCAATAATATTGCATTATAAATACACAAGATTTGTATTAAAACTTTATTTATATCATGAAAGGAAGCTATAACTTCTAGCTTTACTAACTACAATTAGAAGGGCTACAATCCCTAATTTACTAGCTCCCACTGGAAGGAGGTGAAAACCTCTTGAAGGAAGCTATAACTTCCTTACCTAGCACCACCCTGCCACCCTTTATATTAAAATACAGGACAAAAAATTTTGGACTCCCATAGCAGGGATACTGGTCCAATTATAATAACTTTCAAACATTGTTATCTCTTCTAATTCATTTATAGCTTAAGGTTTTCCCCTTTGTTATGTTCAATTTAAAAGTTTTTATTTCTCTAACTCTTAGTATCCTATCTATAAAGATCTTCAAGAATATACATTTCAAAGCAAGGAGTCTAGCCCGTGCCACTAATAATCACTTAGACCATATTTAACACAATCTTCTATAAGTAATGAGACCAGTCATACCTCAGATTTGATGTTGCCTCAAAATAGACTAAATCAATTGTTTAGGATGAGCCACAAAGTAGGCCTAGGCCTGCCTCAGGAATGAGCCTTACATTCTACCTTATAAACTTGGATTTTGCTTAAGACCACCTCAGATCAAGAGCTTGAATTAGCCTTAGAAGTAAACTTAGATTAGCCTCAAACTACCTCAGATTAGGAGCTCAGATAAGCCTCAGACTACCTCAAATCAGGGGCTTAGGTCAACCTCAAAAGTAACCTCAAATTACCTCATATCAAGAGCTCAGATTAGCCTCAGGAGGGAAGAAGCTTTCCCAACAATACCATAAAAACAAAGGATAAAGCAAGCTCAAAAGTATTTGATTTCTGCTCATTGAACTTGATTTGTCCTAAGCATCAAAATAAACAAACAACTCACTGCCATTATCAATCAATACTCCTTAATCTGATTTAGAAGAGGTGTCTCAGATGCAACCTTCTTCAGATCCTTCATTATAGGGTTTCACTTGTGATAAAACAAAATATTTCTTTATAAAATGAAGCTTGATCTTGTGCCCTTTTATTTCCATGACTAGGGCATATATATACATTTGGAGGGAGCCCTAATTTTTGGGCCGACCTGCCCTCAAAATACAAGAATTTTTCTATACATTAACCCTCTATTAGGTTGAACATCAAAGGAGGCTTAAATAACTTTAATTTTTTTCCTTCAATATGCTCTCTTTCAAGGTTTCCCTAGACAATGGACTTAGTTCAATTGAAATTACAAATTTTTCCTCCTTTGAGGGGAAATCACGAAATATTAAGGCCATGAATTTGTGGGGCAAAAGCTGATGATACACCCATCCATTTGGGGTATCAAAATTCAATATTGAATATCTCTCCAACCAAGAGGACCCACAAGGCATAACACATATTGAACAAAATGGCTTGACAAGGGCTGCCAATCTAGAATGTTTTTGTATCCAAATTCAATAACTTGTGCACACATAGCATCAAACAAGTGTTGACCCATTCACCCTCTAACAACAATGACAATTTAGTCTAACATGTGTAATGTGTATAGCTACATTAATGGGGCCTAATGGCTGCAACCCTAAGCACATCTTAAAAGGACTATGCTAAACATATGGAAGTATTTAATACCATGTATAGGAAAGCTTGGATTTGTACATGTGCAAGATATGAACAACCATCATATTAGCCACTTATGTTTGGGGTGAAATGTAATTAATTTAGTCCCATAGGTTGGACCATAAGGTACAAAGGAACCAATTGTCCTTATGTGAAATGCTGGTCCAAGGTAGCCAAAAAATGGATGCAAATATGCTCAAAGAAGAGTTTATTCTTGGCTTTGGTTGTGATACTATTCTTGTATGGTGTCAAATGGCCATCTTAGAGAATTGATTAACGACCTATTGATGCCTCGAAAATCGCTGCAACAACATCGGGGAAAACCACCCGATCCGGACCTTAATGCATCTCCTTTTCCGTTTGGTGTGGTGACTCCGAATGGAAATAATGGGACCAGTTTCCCAGTGATGAATAAAAGGGGATGTATAAATGAGTGGTTTTTTAATAAAATGGTAATGGATGAATGATTTAATCTAAAAAGTAAAAATATGAACAACTATCCTATCCCGGGAAATTTCTATTTTTAGTGTAACGTTTGATAATCTTTATCCACAAACAGGCATATAGATGACTCTATTGGTAAACATAGACATTCATTCATATGATAATTACTTTGTTCAAATAGTTGAACAAAGTAATCAATAAAACATTATTACACTTATCCTTTATATATCACTAATACATATATGACTAAAAGAATAACATTCCTTAAACATCCAATAGTGAAAAATATAAGGATTGCTGTTGAAAACACATACATATATCCAATGATAGCAAGAGTAATCAAATGACGATTCACATAAAAGAATGAAACAAGATCATAGATAATAGTACCATATGTGCTGTAAATCATTCCCGATATCAATCGCATTCGAATTCCTTTTTCCAACTTAGAAATACTTTCACATCAAGGCAATAGTGCACATCCCATAAAAATTTCTTTGTTAGAATTTGGAATACTGGCTCGGTGTTTATAAAAAATATACCAGAAGCACAATAATGCAACTTCCAGGTTTAAGTCTTATACAAAAACTGAGGACCCTTTCTAAATGCATGAAAGGGTCTATAAATACTAATTAAACTAACTAACTACAAAAATAAAGTGCTATTTAATTGGTACAACTAAATCTTTAATATCTTCTCCACAGCAGGTTTGTTGGTAGTCGGCAACATGATTCATTGTTTTGGTTGTTCTCCCTTTGATTTGAGTTGGCAGATTGCAAGCATCGGTTCCAATTTTGGAGGGCGGCTGAGATGAGAATGGAGTTGAGCTGAGTATGTGGCATCATGTATTTCGGGAATGATACAACCGATCGCATCGGTTAAACACTTGAGGGCGACCCTTTGACTGTATGGTTTTACTAAGAAAAACCAATAGGTATCCCAAGTTAAACTTTGGATGCCAGCGATTAATCTTTCATTCTTCTCCAACTCTTGATTGCATGCTTGCCCCAATGTCTTAGCTGATAGAAATTACTTGGGTTACATTGTGAAATCATGTTAGACAGATAAAGAGTGTTATTACTTAACTCAATTAAGTTATTTGTAGATAATCTACATTTGGAAACCTCTCTCTCTGCTTTCATTAGCTGTGAATGCCATTCTAAGAAAAGGATCTCCTTGTGTGATTCTAGGATTTTGGGTAGATTTGCTGCCTGCCCCTCATTGGTATCTTGCCAAGCAAGAAAGTTTGTCAGAGTCTCGTCGGCCTGTTCCAAATCCTGCCTAGCATCAACTGATTTGTCAACTATTGATGCCGTTATATCATGAAGGGGCTCAACCAGAGAAATGTTATGACACAACAGTCTTAACTGTGTAACCAATGCCTTGTTAATTTGTAGCGCTTCGGATCTGAAATCGGCAGGTTGTGGAAGACTCTTGAACTTCTCTACTTGAAGTGACAGCTGAGCGATTTGCTCATCTTTCGTTTTCACCATTAGCTCATTCATCGTCTTTAACCTGGCCAATGGTTCGGATAATTCTTTCTGCTTTTGTATTGCGCTTGAGTCTATTCTCTATTTCTCTTCAAGCAATTGCTCATTCAATTGATTGTTTAATTGTTGTTGTGTTGATAATTACTGTTTCAACTGTTCAATTTTTTGTTGTGCTTCAGACACCTGTGTTTGCAACAAAACAATTGTTTGGTCCTTTTCTTTAAGTAGATTACTCACTTCCGATGCCTTGTCCATGGTCGTTGCCGAATAAGCTCCGGCATACTGAGAGAGCTTTGTTAGGTCGTCGGAAGGGTCAAACTCTTCTTTCCATACTACATTAGCTGTCTCTGTTTGCTCTGGAAACATGGAAGGTTGATCAAGTCTTCTCCTTTTCCTCTGTCTTTTTACTACAACCCTGTGTTTTGGACTGTAACTAATGGAGGTATGTCCTCCACCTGCAAAATAATTTGATTGGAGGGATCTTTTGGAATCATTTCTAAATCCGTGCTAGGGGGTAGGCCGTTGGTTCCTTCATTCAGAACCTTTGTTGATGATGTATCTTGTCCATTTGTTACTTTGGGTGTATTGGCACCTTTTGGGCCTTCCAGATTGCTTATAATGGAGTCAAATTGCTGCCATTCTTGGAGTAATTTAGGATCAATCTGGGTATCCACATTGATATTTTCGCTGCCCTTATCTTCCTCCTTTTTTTGCTCTTTCTCCTGCTCTTTTTCGAGAATCTTTGATACAGCAGGAGGTTTGTCAATGAGTTGCTGTTCAGGCTCGCTTGATTGTGTTGTCGGGGCAGTAGCTAATAAGTTCAAAGGTAGATTTTGCAACCTCCATTCTCTGAGCTTATTGAATTCTACTAGCCTTTCATCGTTATATCTCATTTTGGCCAGTGCTTGTACCTGGAATAATGACTCTGCCGAAGAAAACAAGTCATCAAAATCATCTTCCTTATGATCAAACCTTGTAAGTTTGGCCTGTTCAAGCACATTATAGGCAACTTTCCTTAGATCAAATTGCCTATTAGGAATGGTTGCAAGATTAAGCATGTTTATTTTCTCTGCTTCCTTCTCAGCATGCTTGTATTCGTGCAAAGTATAAACACCACATCTCAAAGGAAAAGTAGGCCAAGCCTGATTTTTTGAAATCCTGAGAGTCTTGGATGTTTCTGTGGTCGTAATTTGATAGGCCAATTCTCGGGCTAACAGCTTGTCAGGTATGTACATAGGAAGGACATGAGGTCTTGCAAGGTTGCCAAAAACCCTTATGTATGTGAACTTATCCTCCCCAAACCAGTTTCCTAGAGCGGTTAGGTCAATCTCTGCTTCCGAAGAAATCTTTGGGGCAGGCTTATCAAAAATGGCACGGTAAATAGGCAACATAAAACCATTACAGATTTGGTACAAGTGGTCCTTATAGTGCGCTTTCCACAGCTTTTGGTGATAAATGTGAATTGGCATGGGATCTTGTGGAGTCCATCTCCACCCCAGTACAGGAAATTCAGAATTGAAACAAAGAGTATCTAAAATAAGCACTAAAATAAAATGGAGGAATAGACCTATCAGTCACGCGAGTTTTATTTCTAAACTCAAGAATGGAAGTGGCTAATTTATCTGACAATATATTTCGCCAATCCATTATCTCACTGTTAACTGTCGCTTCCATTAAAGGAACCATTTCAATAGTGAATTTCGCAGAATCATGTATCCCCAAATTCTACACATCATTGCCCTGGCATAACAGTAAGGAGAACATAATGAATCTACAGAGTTCTTACTTGAAGATTCATGTTTGTGCCTTGCGGGGTTCTGTCTCCACTCCCAAATTGGGGCCGATTCAGTCTCATTCTCACTTGCAAACTTCCCAAGAAATGCTTTATTGTATTTCTTTTGAGGTTCATGCAAGTGATACATTTTCCTTAAATCATCAGGTTGGAATGAGCCAAAGACTCTTCTGTCGACTGTGCAAAATGTTCTGTTTAAAACAGGGATTTCCTCTACTGCCCATCGTACTACATCTGTATATGGAAGAATTTTTTCACGAGCTACTATTCAGTGTAGAATTGAGTGAGCTAAATCCTTCAGGGAAGCTTCTAATTTTCTTGTTGAATCTGCGGTATCTTGTATTGATACTGTTTCAGGCTCCTCTGCTTCAATTAGATTATATATGCTTTGCCAGCTTGTGTTTCCAAGGCCAAGACATGTAATGTTTGAAATCAATCCCTTTTTACTTGGTCCTGGATCAGTGGTGGATTGCCCTGTTACTGCGGGAGCCGCTGCTGCCGCGGATCTCTTGGATTTCTTTCCCATTTGGCTTGAACTTGTTGTTTCGGCGGAGCTCTGCGCAAGTAATAAAATGAACGTAATACAAAGAATAGGTGGTGTGAGCCAATATGAAAGAGTTATATCAATTAACGAGTAATGTAAGATTAAAATAATACTGCCGCAGATACAATCTCAGGGGAGATCTCGGCATAATTGCTTCATTAATTGGCCGCTTAACCTGTCAATCATTTTAAATACCCATCATATCGTTTATATGCCGAATGATTCATTCAAGCGTGGCTTGAGTTTTTTGGCGGATAATCACAAGTAAATCGTTATCAGGAATGGGAATGCTTTTAATAATAATCTAAAATAATGCATGCAAGCCTTTTAAATCTATTTTGAAACTCGCGCCTTGCTTTATCGGATCGCAATTGGAGATGTGCTCGAGTCGTAACCTTTATGTTATTGCAAAATCGCCGATCCCCGATAGCAATACACCTTATCGCAATCGGGAGATTTTAAAGGTGTCTTAACATGCGGCGTGTTACATCCCCCGATTGCCGATAGCGATATCGCATCGGAGAAATAGTGGGAGAACCTTTTGTTATATTTGCTTGCCTTTCCCGATAACCGATAGTTATTCACTTTTCGGATCAGGGTAAATCAATGGGTCTTTGCATTATGTTTTCCTTGTTGTTGCGATATGCGATCTTGCGATCGCTTTATCGCAATACTAAAGAATTATATATTTATTTCATAAGATCGATTTCATATTTGTTCAAAAGGTTTATAATATATCGTTTCCTTTGGAACTTTTGATGAAGGATTTTGTAATGATGAGTTGATACCAATTTTATTCACACATCTATGTTTAAAAGGGACCCATTTCATATTATAGTTAGAAAGAAAAATTTTATGAAATGGGGGGTTGTTGTACAACACAACACGACCACAAATACACAATTTTGACCATGGTTGATGCAGGAAAAATTTTGACATGTGATCCATGGAGGTAGACTTCTAGATATTTTCTAAGACAGGTAGAAGAGTGTACAACCCCTTCTTTTTTATGGCTGCTTTAGTGATGGCACATATAGTGCATGACCTAATACATCGAAAAAGATCTTGTTAAGACTTTGGCCTATAGAAATACTTTTGAAGTATTGCCACTGCCTTCTCCACATCAAAGTGCCCTACCACCCGATTGTAATGTGCTTCCTAAATTAACTTGACTCACTTGCTTGAAGGAACATAAAGGTGGCATAAGTAGCACAAGCATGTATCCTAGAGGTGGAAGTCTAGAGCATGTTTACCTACAATCAACATCTAGTATGTAGCAGTGAAGGAAGAGCCACTATTGTATAATTGTGGCCACCTAGAAGTATCATGCCCATAGGAGTTAAGAAATGTGGTTAGCACCATGATTGGGGGTTGATTAAGGCAGGTTTTAACACAATTGGTGTTTTCCTTCTTGTACTTGATGTTCAAGTGGATTGTTGCAAGTATGTGAACTATTTGTAATATAATTCATTTTATAACTTTTCTTGTGTTTACATGAATTATAAAGGCTTGTGATTAGTGTGGATAATCATCTCCTTCCTTATAATACAATGCTTCCATTATCGACATACCTACATGGAGTGAATCTCCTTATCATAGGTGGGGTATCTACAAATAGTATTAGAGAGTGCTTCATTGTGATAATCAATTGAATGTACTTGTAGAGTGAGGATTGCACTGATAACATAGTTAAAGGCATCTATCTCAATCTCAAATGTTTTTTTCAAGTTTATTAGGGGGAGGATTAGTGTGGAACAAAGGTGGTGTTTTCAATCATCAAATGCCTTTTGTTGTAATGTAGACCAATAAAACTTTTCTTTAACTCCACCATTGGACACTTGAATTAATGACCAAGCAATATGAGAGAACTATTGGTTTTAACCCTATATAATTAATTTCTGCAAACAAATTCTTAATTTAAAATATAAAAGTTGTAATGGAACATACAAATTTAACACATATTTTTCCCTAGAAACATAAAACTATGAAAACCATAAATATTTTTTAGTATATGATCTCTTTAAAATGTTAATAATACAATATTTATATCATGCGACATCCATAAACCCCCAATCCATTAACCCTAGATTAGAATACAACCATAATTCCTTAACCAAAATTACAAAACAATGGATTGAATCACCATGCACCACAAAACTACTAAAAATGAAAACCGCGTGTTGAAAATCATCAAAAATAAATGCAAAAACCACCCAAAAATAAATAAATTTGGGGGCTCTACCATCCCTGTGACCTTCCCACCATGCTCAACACATAAAAATCATGAATGTGGCTAGTTGTGAAAATAATATAACACATGCCCAACATTCTCCCAATTGTTTTTTTTTTTTTGCATACATGGGATCACTGGAATACATGATCAACAATGCTTATTGTTTCTATACACCAAGAGAACTTCTTAGTGCTCACATATTTTGTTAATGAATTTGCAACATTCTTCAAAGTGTCCACCTTTAATAGTGACTGTTTGAAATACTAAGAGGGGGGAGTGAATCAACATTTCGTTACTTTCAACAAATTTTCACTTCATTAGCTTAAAATTTCATCACATAATCAATCATCAGCACTAAGAATGATCATAGAGAATAAAGTGAAAATCCAAATTTGAAGAAGAAACACTTGAATGATTTTTCAAACATTCTTCAATTTATTATAATCACTTGTGAGGAAATCAATCCTTTGTAAGCACAAACTTTCAAAAATTGCAGGCTCCAACCTGTCAAGAAGATGAGGATCCCAATCTTTGATAAGCATCAACTTATAGTTGTTCAAGAGACACCATCTAGGCTTCGAATCTGTCCAAAGAAAGTCTTCCCTCCTGATAGCTTGTACACAACTTAGTCTAGAACTTGGCCTCCAATAGGTCTATAACTCATCCTCTAACCATGACTACAAATCAACCTCCAATAGGTCTATAACTCAGCCTCTAACAAGGTTGAAACTCGACCTCTAGCAAGGTTGAAACTTGGTCTCTAGTAGGGCTGAAACTCTACCTTTGGATCATACCAAATTCAACCATGTTCACATTAGAATTTGGTCTCTTTCAAATCAGAACCAAAAGCCTTCCCAAAAAGTGTGCTAAAAACCCTTTTACAACCCAGATAGGGCAACAAATATATCCCACAAAAATTCCTCCAACTTGGCTGGAAATAGACTTTACTTCTTTTCCCTTTCTTTCACGAGGTATGAACCTCATACTTGCTCCTTCATTACCTTAGAACATAACTGATTTTCTTAAGAAAGTGGCTATAAATGCTCCTTCTGACTCTTATTTATAGTGCATTTAAGGTCTAGACTAGGTTGAATTTTCCACTACTTAGGCCGATTTGTCCACTGGCTAGGCTGACTTGTGCAATTGGAAGAATGTAGAATGAATATTCAAAAAATAATTTCTATTCAACCACGAGGAGGTAGATGAAATGCCATATATCATTGGAAAGGCCTCAAAATAATATTTCCAGCCATATATATTATAATCCCATTTGAGCTAGGTAATTAGAGTAAAAATGCATTCAAATATAAGGTATCTAAATGGGGCATCAAAAATTCAAAAACAATACTTTTAGAAAGCATGTCATATATCATTGGAAAGGCCTTGAAATATGATATTTGAATATGTAATTTTCAGGTTCATTTGGACATCCTTTGACATCAATAACAACCATTTTAAACACCAAAACCTTCTTATATTCAACCATATCTCTCAAAAAGTGATATTGAACATCAATGTGCATTGTCTTATTGTCTTAGAATAATAAGAAGGGATTTCTTCCATGAATATTACACTCTAATTGTCACAATCCATCCTTACAACTTGTTGTACCAATCCAATACCTTGACACAATATTTGTAACCATACTGCTTCCTTACTTGAATGAGTATTTTACGCTGTATATAAATCCCATGTTAACATTAAAACCCCTTATTAAGCCCTATATATTGAGTTATTACATTGATATTGTTAGATTGTTATAAAGACTTGAACCCCTCATGGCCCCATTTCATTATAATTGTACCCTTATCCCCTGCATATATGCTAAGCTGACCTAGTCTTACAATCATCAAATATTGTGCTGTATATTATATTCAATGTAAAATGTGGTTTCTCCCTTGAAGAAGACTATAATTATTGGTTTTTTTATCATTTTTAAGTTGCAAAGCTCATAAAATTTGGTACCAGAGCTCATTATCCTAGGGTTTCGCTTCTCCAAATAGGTCATCGTGGCATTTTCACTATAACTTTTTTCTGGGAGGTTTCAAAATGTGAAACTTGGAGAATATTTAGAAGACATCTTGGGAAATATATGGTTCAATTTTAGATCTTGGTTCACTATTTTTTTGGAGATATGTTCCAAGGAAGTTAGGTTTATGTATGCTCTTGAAATCAATCTCAAATAAGATAGTACAAATTGAGGTGAAATATCAATGAAATTCTTGTTCAAGTTTCATATCTTGTTTCGTTATAATTTTGGATAAAATCTATAAGGAATTCTAGGTTCCTGAATGCTCTTGAAATCAGTTTCAAAAAAGTCAATTTGGAATTTTCAAAATTTTATTTTATTTATTTATATATTCTGTGAGGTTTTAAACAATGAAACTTGGACCATATTAAGGTGAAATATTGGGGAACTTCTTGTTCAATTTTTAGAATTTGGTTCACTATACTTTCAAATTTAGACAATGTAGAGGTTAGGGTTTGTGAACAATCTTGAAATAAATTTTAAACAAGTCAACTTGGTATTTTTGCTATATCACCTTATACAAGACTTTTCAAGCTATGAAATCTTCAAGGATTTGTGGAGACATACATAAGTACCTCAATTACAAATTTTAGAATTATATTTGAAGAATTGGACACGTGGCATATACATTTTCTCATGGGAAGAGACCAAAAATCAACAAGTTTTGCGAAAGTTACCATAACTTTCACTTGGCACATCAAATTCAGTTCACGCCAATGGAATTGCATAAAAGACATATCATAGTATTACAAAACAATTTTTCAGATCTTGAAGGGCTCAAATCTTAGAGATATATCAATAAAACTTCAACCATTATGATATTTTGTAGATTAAGTTACATAATTTCCCAGTGACCTAGCTATTGATTAGAAAATCATTTTTTTCTTGGGACTAAAATTTGTGATTAAGAGGAGTACTATTATTATTTTCCAACATGTCTCCAAAGAAAGAAAATACACTAATTAAACCTAGTGAAGACTTAGAGTTTAGGTTTTCTCAATTAGAGAATAAAATTAATGAAATATATGGTAGTATGTTGAAAAAGGTGGATTTATCAGGTTCTCAAGAAAAAAAAAAAGATAAATGGAAAAGAATATGAATGAAAATAAGGAAGGAATAAAAAAGAATATGATTGAAAAAGGAAGAAATACAAAAAGCCATGATTACCATGGAAAATATTTCCTTGGAGAGGCTTCCTAAAATGGATATGGAGATCCAAGGAAAACATGAACACAAGGAGAAGCATGGTGCTGAGAATTAATCTCACACAAGGGATATTCTATCACAATTGGAGAACACAAATATTAAATTACAAAACCATAATCATGAATTTTCAATCCAAGATCCACAACATTAGGGCTTCAAGTCAACACTAAGGAACTATTACATTTTTAAGAGCAACATGAGGAAGTTTGATGGTAATGATACTGTAACATGAATATTTTAGATGGAGCAATACATTGATCTAAACCAAGTGGCATCATTACGAAAGGAAAATATTGCATCCATGTTTTTAGAACAAGACCAGCATGTATTGTATCAATGGCTATATTAAAGGAAAAATGATTATGTTATATCTTGGTCTATTTTTACAAAAGAATTGATAACACATTATGGGGATATTAAGAGCAATGCATTTTTTAGTCAATTGATAAATCTTTGACAAAAGGGTCTAGTTACAGAGCACATTCAACAATTCCAAAAGTTTTGTCTCAGAATAAAGAATATTCCATAGGATAATTTGTGGGACCTATTTATGGGAATTTTAAAGGAAAGCATCCAACATGAGGTATATCTATTTGAACCTAAATATCTAGAGCATGCTTTTAGTCTATCAAGAAAGTTGAAAGTAAAAATGTGACCACTAGAAAATTGGTCACTAATAACTATAGCGAAGATCATGCTCCCTCTCCTAAATCAACAAGGTTGACTCTTTAACAAATGGATGAAAGAAGAGAAAAAATATTATGTTTCAACTATGACAACACATACAATAAGGGGCATAAATGCAGTGAGAATATATTATTCTACATAGAATCTAAAGAGGAAGAAGATAAAGAGTTGGAACTGTCACAATATCTAGAGCTAGAAGAGACTGCTCCAACAATATATTGTCATGCATTGGCTGACAGCAATACTCCACAAACCCTCAAGATAGAATGATATATCAAAAAGAAAAAGGTAGCATTATTGATTGATTCAGGTAGTTCCCATAACTTCATTAATTAAAATTAGCAAAACTTCTCAATTTTTTCATATATCCAACACCAGGGTTTCAAGTTATTATTGCAGATGGAGGCACCATAAATTATTTAGGGAAGTTCCATAGAGTTAAGCACAATATGGGGGAGAATTTGTTGGAAAGTCCAATGATTGTAATACAAATGGGCGATGTTGATGTTGTACTAGGGGTCTATTGGTAACAATCATCGGGAAAAATGACCTTCAAATTTCAAGATATCTTCATAATATTTACTCAGAAGGAAAATAAATCTAGCTTAGAGGTATCCAAGGGAAATCCTCTAAAATGATAACCTCTAATGGTATGACAAAATTGTGAAAATTACTCAAAAAGAGTCACCAGGGTGTAATGGCACAATTATGTTCACTAAATGTTCAAACATCAATATCATTTATGATAGAGGATCTCCATAAAGATGTTAAGAATCATCCCAAGGTATTTGGATTGATTCCTAAGATTATTCCACCTAATTGAGATCATGACCATGTTATTCACTTGCAGCAAGTAAGTGTGCCAAAGATAAAATGAATAAGAGAAATCATACTAGAAGTAGAAACAATAATGGAAACAAGGATTAAGCATCCGAGTAACCCAACAATTGTGGACTGCACCATCAAATAGAAGAACCTACAAGGTGGAAGAGATGACATGGGAAGATGAGTTATTCTTGCATAATCACTGACAATTAGTCAAGTGTTGAGCACAACACTTGTTTGAAGTGATGTGGCATGTTAATCCCTATATAAGGCTCATGTTAACCCTAAAACTCCTTATTAAGACCTAGATATTGTGTGCTTACATTTCTATTGTTATATTGTTATGCACGTGTAACATCACATCCTCTCACATATACCCACTTTCATAGGCTGACTCAAGGTAAACATGAGATGACGGGTTACTATGATATGACTCAACCTCCTAGATGATTTTAAAGAAATGGATTCGACACAATAAGACCTTACTGACTTCCCTCAGGTGCCATAGGACCTCCAGGAGTAACCCAAACCCTCCAGGTGTCCAACCCTTGAGACAACTCACATTTTCCCTGACCTAGAGCCCCAATCCCTCCCTTTCCAAGGCCTCCATGTGACTATGGGTTCCCAGTCACTCCCATAGGCCTCTATCAATGCGACAGTGACCTTTTTCTTGCTAGTGATGTGCTAGCGACTTCGATAATTAAGGTTACTTTCTAGGGTTGGGGTTTAGCCTCTACCTAGAAAGCTATGAAACTTCTAGAAGTCATAAAAAACATGAAGACAATGCTTGTGAACCAAAAATGGAACCATGACCTGACCTAACGATCCCCAACAAGGACATACATTTTCTCAAACACTTGGTAGATATGCCACCTATAGGTGATGAATGCAAGTCTGAACATAAGGGACTGAAAACTTATCTGATTTTTAATAAGAAGGGTCACTACCTTCTCTCATTAGCTATCTTAACACCAATTAGGTCTTGCATTCATTATTTATTCAATTATGAGTGAAAACATGAAAAGATCCATGACTAAAATCTGTCATAAAACCATGCTTATAACCATCATATAACTAGATAAATAACAATTAGAGAATAACCATTAAAGCCACATAATAACCAGTACATTTCCTTACCAAAAGCAAGAGAAACTTATCTTTTATTAACCATAGGAAATTACCAACTGGGTTTGGGACTTCCATGTTCCACCCAAACATAGATTGGCTGAACTGAATCTTTCTTTCAGCCAATCACCCCAGACCATATTCCAAGCATGAATGTGGGATCTAATGGGACAAATCAATCCAAATACAACTAAGGGAATCCAAAGTTTAAACCACCTCCACCCTCTCCATACCATGATCACACCTAAATTGGCGCCGAGATAGAAAAAAAAGAATCGAGCTTGGATGCCCCAAAATTCCTTCACCATCCTTGAGGAATTTTCCTGTCTCCACCCTCAGGCTTTACCGTGTATCCCACAATTACTGATCAAGGGATTCCTAGGCCTTTAGGAATTTTCTGAGGCCACCTCACCCTGGATTCCAAAACCATCCGACAATCCAAAGCTCAAACCGAGAACAATTGCATCACACCATGGCTATCCAAAAATGGCAAGGCTAGGCTAAAATCCATTGTCGAATCCCAACAAAATCCATGCAAATGACAACAAAAGAACCATATACCAACATGCACATACCATCCATGTCAAAACCAGTTAGGAAATCATAAATGCAATTTGTTACCTGCAAGTATTCCCATTGAAGTTGCTTGATCCTTGCCTTCCTTTGCTTTCCTTGTCCTTCTTTTCTTTTCCTTTCCTTTCCTTGTTTTTCCTTTCCTTTCCTTGCTTACTTACTTTCTTTTTTTCTCTTGGTGCTTTCTCCTCTCCGAGACAAATTCTAACACTAAATTGACAAAAGGATGACAAACGCTGACAAAAATATAACAAAAAGCTACCAACTAATGCTCTGAGGTCCTTTTATTGATGAGGCCTCTAATTTCATCAATTTTGCATTATTTTCCTTCATTTTCCTCCTTACATACAACATGTGACCTTTAATCTTCCTTTTCTCCTAATTTCCATTATTTTCATAAATAATGTGTCAAAATTGCCTTTTTTCATTTTCAAAGCCTTAGCCATTTCCTTTGCCAATTTTCCCTTAGCCATAAAACATAAAAAGTGATGCCCACTAGGAGAATTTGCTGAACATTCACCTTGGAACAAGTGTCCCTTTCCTGTGGTCTTATTTTACCTTTATCAACTTTTATCACATGAAATTTTAACTCAGGGCTATTACAGAGCTCTCCCCCTTAGGGTAATAATGTCCTCGATGTTAAACCACACCCAAAACCGTTGAAGAGCAAAAACATACTTCATATGGAGATTTATAACCCATCTTGTTGTAGTATTTACAATAACATCATGCTCAAAGAAAAAATATCATGTAAAACATGACAACCATACCGCTTATTGGATCTTTATAACTTAGCTCATTGTGGTATTTACAATAGCAACCATACATAAAAATGTATAAATACCAAGATTCATTTGTTGTCACTGGAAAATAATGAAGGATACATAGTCCGCATCTGATTAGCCATTTCCCATGTAGCTTCATAAGGCCCTAAGTGCTTCCATTGCACTTTAACCTTCTCAAGTGCTTTGTTCCAAAGCAATAGATGTTTCCATTGCAATATGCATTGGGGTTCCGACTGGAATTCTCCTTCTTTCTCCACCTGCAATACAAACCAATCATTAACATGATCAACATCCTTTACATATATTTTAAGAAATGAACATGAAAAACACCGTGCACTTTCACTGTTAGAGGCAATGCAAGTCTATAGGCCACTAGTCCAATCCTCTCAAGGATCTCAAAAGGTGCTCAATACTATGGTGCCAACTTGGCACATGATACGAAAATACACATGCTCCCCAACCTGAAACTCCTTAAATGCCCTGGGTTGGTTTGCATAAATTTTATGCTTGTCATGTGTTGCCTTTAGATTCTTCTTTATAACCTTCATTTCCCGTTCCATGTTTTCCAACATGTTCGGTCCAACAAGTATCCTATTCACTGGATCACTCTAGCCGATGGGAGTGTTACAATTCCACCCATACAATACCTTAAACAAACTCATCCTTGGTGATTCCTGATAATCATTATTGTTTGAAAACTCAACCAACGAAAGGCACTCCTCCCATCTCCTTTGTCGATGCATGACATACATCCTCAACATATCCTCTAGTATCTTGTGAACCCTCTCTGTCCATCCATTTGTCTATGGATGATAAGCCGTGTTGAAATCCAACTTTGTCCACAATCCTGCAAACAACTCCTTCCAAAACTTGGAAGTGAGCTTGACATCCTTATCTAACACAATGTTCTTCGGAGCACCATGCAATCTCACGATCTCCCTGATGAAGACTTGTGCTACCTCACTAGCTGAATAGGTAGTCTTCACTGGAACGAAGTGAGCCACTGCTCAACCCGTCTACCACAACAATGATAGAATCATGCTACCTCGATGTCCTTTGAAGACCTATAATGAAATCCATGGAAGTGACCTCCCATTTCCACTTTGGAATCAGAATCAGCTGAAGCAACCCACCTGAATGCTTACACTCTGCTTTGACCTGTTGACAGTCCAAACATCTCACCATGAACTTTGCCACTTCCTTTTTTAGATTCGGTCGGTAGTAGAACTTCTTCATTGCTGTCAATGTCTTCTGGTATCCTGAGTGACATGAATATGGTTTTACGTGAAACTCCCTCAAGACAAGCTTCTTGAATTCATTGTCATCTGTCACATAGATCTTGTCCCTAAATCTCACCAAGCTATCTGCTGTAAGATGATAATCCACATCCCGATCACCTATACCTTGCTGTTACCTGAGCATAAGCTCCCTGTACTTGTCATCCTCTTGTCCTACCTTTAAGATCTAATCCTGTAAATATATCTCATATGAGCTCACTACTGCAACATGGTTCAAGTGCACTTTCCTATTGAGAGCATCCACAACCCTACTCTCCTTTCCCTTAATGTATCTAATATCAAAGTCAAACTTGCTAAGGGTAGCCAACCATCTAGCTTCTCTGGCATTTAGATTCGGTTGGTAAAACAGATATCTCAACAAACTATGATCACTCATCAACACAAACCTCTCACTAAGAAGATAATGTCTCCACATCTTCAAGGTATGAATAATAACTGCCAACTCAAGATCATGAGTCACATAGTTTTGCTTGTGCTCATTCATTTTTTTGGACTCATAGATATCACTTGTCCCTCCTACACAAGGACTCCACCAAGCCCTCTCTTGCAAGAATTTGTGCATACTATAAACTCTTTATCCGGATTTGCAAAATTTAGCACTAGAGCATTTGTTAACAACTGCTTCAATTGCTCAAAATTGGATGCACACTCCTCTGTCCATTCAAACTTCTTACCTTTCCTCTGCAATGATGTAATAGGATATGCAATGTATGAAAAGTTCTTGATGAATGTCCTGTAGTAATCTGCTAATCCCATGAATGATCTGAATTCCTCCAAATTTTTAGTATATTCCCACTCCATGATAGCCTTTATCTTTTTTGGGTCTACTACTATTCCATTCTTGGAAACATCATGCCCCATGTAGTGTAATTCTGTCTAAAATAAACTGCACTTGCTAAGCTTAGCATACAATTGATGCTCTATTAGCAACCTAAAAACTACTGCTAAATGCTCGAGGTGCTCTTCCTCATTCTTAGAATATATCAACATGTCATCAATGTATACAATAACAAACTTTTCCAGATAAGGACACAACACAATGTCCATCAAACACATAAAAGTAGCTGGAGCATTAGTCAAACTAAATGGAACTACAACATACTTATAATGTCCATACTTGGTCCTAAAGGAATTCCTGTAGATGTAATATTCTTTGATGTGTACTTGGTGGTATCTTGGTCACAGATCTATCTTTGAGAACATTGATGCTCCCTCAACTGATCAAACAAGTCGTCAATCCTCGACAATGGATACATGTTCTTGATTGTCACCTTGTTCGGTTGCTTGTAATCAATGCACAATCTAAGAGTACCATCCTTCTTCTTCATGAACAATACTGGTGCACCCCAAGGCGATACACTTGGACTAATGTATCCCTTGTCAAGAATTTCCTTCAGCTGCAACTTTAAATCTAATAATTCTGGAGTGCTCATATTATAAGGCACCTTTCATGTTGGTGCTTCCCCTTGTACAAAATCAATAGAAAAGTCTACTTCCTTGTGCGGAGGTAACTCAAGAATCTCTATTGGAAACACATCCTGGAACTGCTGCAATACTAGGTACCTCTTGAAGATTTTTGCATCCTCAACATCCTTACCCTTGTCACTGGAAATATGAACTGCAAACATCACACACCCTATTCTGCAACTACACTTAGCCTGCATAGCTGTGACCATCCTCACTGTTGTAGGCTTCTTCTTCCCCTACAAGATTCTCTTCTCTCCATTATCATATGGGAATTCAATAGCCTTGTCATAGAAATCTACCTTGGTCCTGTGAAGATACAACCAATCCATACCCAAAAACATACTATACAATCCCAATTGTAGTACATTCAAATGTGTTGTTGTAGGCATACCGTTCAACTCAAATGCACAACCTCTTACCCAATGATGAACTCTCTTCTTCGTACCTGTAGCCAACTGCACCAACCAAGACTCTCCATGCACTTGTTTTCTCAATCCACACTTATCCACTAGGCCAGGATTAACATAACTATAATTAGATCCAGGATTAATCCAAATAGAAATAACTTGATCACAAATCTTACTGTCCATCTCAATGACAGATCCCTGGTGATCTACCTGCCTGTTGTTCATAGTCGCATAAATCCAAGGAATACTATGACCAACAACCCCAACTGTCTATGCCTCCTAAGCACTGTAGATATGAGGCATAACTCCCTTGTACAATGGATAATACTTATTATGATGATCTTTTCCACATATCCAACACTGCAGCGACGCTCTACTATCACCTCTAGTCTTCTACTCGCCAGGATGTGACACATGTCCCTTCTTAGCTGCACTGCACTTCTTGTACGGAGCAACATTTTATTTATCACCTAAATCT
Source organism: Pinus taeda (assembly GCA_000404065.3). Taxonomy (NCBI): domain Eukaryota; kingdom Viridiplantae; phylum Streptophyta; class Pinopsida; order Pinales; family Pinaceae; genus Pinus; species Pinus taeda. The sequence goes on along the minus strand of APFE030382263.1, from coordinate 259,759 downwards.
TGAGGTATTCCCCGCTTCAATGGCCATTTTCCTTTTATTTTATCATTTCCCTTCAAGTCACGTTTAGGCTCATCTTTTCACTTTGACTGCTCATGACAATGCTTCAATTTTTGGATAGCTTCCTCTAATGATCTAAGTTCATTAAACTCAATCTAGTCTCTAAATGTAGCTGGAAATCCATTTATGAATATTTGGATCTTAGCCTTCTCTTCCTTGATATATGAAACATACCTTAACAAATCCAAGAATCTTGTAGTGTACTCATCATCTGTCATAAAACCCATCTGTATCTAATAAAACTCCTTAGCTCTATCATCATAGTACCTCTTCGATAAGTACTTATTGAAGAGCCTCTCGAACTCATCCCAAATCAAGTCTTCTTCCCAAATACCTTTGACATTCTTCACATCCTCTCACTAGATACATGCCTTCCCTTTAAGATTTTCTTCATTCCAAGCAAGCATGCCTCTACATCTTCTAGATCCTTCATCTCTCCATCAAATGTAGAAGGCTTCACCTCCTTGAACTCCTCAGGTAAATACTCCCTCCTCCTATAAGGATGATGATGATGATAATTGTAATGATGTCTCCTTGATGTGGAACTAGAATGTTGCCCATACATACTAGTCCACCTGTCAAGTGTATCTAGTGATCTGCCATCTCTAACTATGTCTGCTCTATTAAACATGTATCCAGACTGAGATCTACTACCATGGGCTCCATTAGTTTTCTCTTCTTTCTCTTAACTGATCCTCAACTGTCCTTGTCTTCGTAACTCTGACAAGCTATGAAGGATTGTTGCATTAACCTCTACCTACTTCTCCTAAGCCATTGCATGTCTTTCCTAAGCCTCAAGCAACCTATCATTGTCTTCTGTAAAACTTCTTATCTTTGCCCTCAAGCTCCTTAATGTATTTGATATATAGGGAGAATACTCTTCTCCTTGCTGCCCAACTAGTCGAGGGAGAGTCACGGGAACTGTAGTCTCCATTTTTCTTGTCATATTTGATTTCTCTTCTTCTTGCAAGTATACAACGTCAGGTAAACCAAATAGATACCAAAATCAAATCCATACCTTAGTGATGTTTAGGGGAGGCTTATCTCACCTGTAAGATCAGTCCACATTAATATGTACATGTATAATCTTAAACATATCCATGTAATAACATCACAACAACGTCATGCATGATCATACCTACTGTATACCCTGATCCCATACATGAAAACCATAACCTTGAGAACATCAGACTTACCCAAAGAGAGTGAAACCATGCTCTAATACCACCTTGTGGTATCAGATGTGAACCAAAGATAGCGCAACCCGCTCTGATACCACACTTTAACATCGCCTCCTCTCACATCTACCCACTTTCACCGACTTACCCGGGGTAAACATGAGATGAGGGGTTACTATGATATGACACAACCTCCTAGATGACCTTAAGGAAATGGAGTTGACACAACAAGACCTTACTGACTTCCCTCATGTGCCACAAGACCTCCAAGAGTAACCCAACCCCTCTAGGTGTTCAACCCCTGAGACAAATCACCTTTTCCCTGACCTAGAGCCCCATTCCATACCTTTCCAAGGCCTCCATGTGACTATGGGTTCCTAGTCGCTCCCATAGGCCTGCATTAGTGTAAATGTGGCCTTTTTCTGCCAGTGTTGTGCCAAGGACTACGAGAATTAAGGCTATTTTCTAGGGTTGGGGCTTAGCCTCTACCCAGAAAGCTATGAAACTTCCAAAACTCATAAAAGACATGAATAAAATGCTTGTTAACCAAAACTGGATCTAAGAATTGACCTAAACATCCCCAATCAGGATTGACATTCTATTAAACAATTGGTAGATATGCCACCTATACGTCATGAATGCAAGTTTGAACATAAGGGACTGAAAACTTATCTGAGGTTTAACAAGAAGGTTCACTACCTTCTCTCATTACCTGTCTTAACACCAATTAGGTCTTACATTCATTATTTATTCAGTTATGAGTTAAAACATGAAAAGGGCCATGACTAAGATTTGTCATAAAACCATGCTTATAGCCAACATATAACTAGATAAATAACAACAAGAGAACAATCATTAAAGCCACATAATAACTAGTACATTTCCTTACCAAGAGCAAGAGAAAATTAGCTTTTATTAACCATAGGCAATTACCATTTGGGTTTAAGACTTCCATGTTCCACCCGACCATAGATTGGCTGACCCAAATCTTTCTTTCAGCTAATCACCCTTGTGCCATATTACAAGCATGAATGTGGGATCTCGTAGGATAAACCAATCCAAAGACAACTAAGGGAATCCAGAGGTTAAACCACCTCCACCCTCTCCATATCGTGATCACACCTAAAGTGGTACTGAGATATATATAAAAAAAAAAGAGCTTGGATGCCTCATAATTTCTTCACTATCCTAAAGGAATTTCCTGTCTCCACCCTCAGGATTTACCGTGTATCCCACAATTACTAGTCAAGGGATTCCTAGGCATTTAGGAATTTTCTTGGGACCACCTCACCCAGATTCCAAAACCATCTGGAAATCCAAAGCTAAAACCGAGAATAATCCCATCGCACCATGGCTATCTAGAAATGGAAAGGCTAGGCTAAAATCCACTTTCAAATCCTGACAAAATCCATGCCAATGACAACAAAAGAACCATATACCAACATGCACATACCATGCATGTCAAAACCAACTAGGAAATCACAAATGAAATCTGTTACCTGCAAGTATTCCTATTAAAGTTGCTTGATACTTGCTTTCCTTGCTTGCTTGCTTACTTTCTTTTTCCTCTTGGTGTTTTCTCCTCTCTGAGACGAATTCTAACACTAAATTGACAAAAGGCTGACAAAAGCTGGCAAAAAACTACCAACCGATGATCTGAGGTATTTTTATTGATGAGGTGTGTACTTTCTTCAATTTTCCAATATTTTCCTTCATTTTCCTCCTCACATGCAACTTGTGACCTTTCACCTTCCTTTTCTCCTAATTTCCATTATTTTCATAAATAATGTGCCAAAATTACCTTTTTTCCTTTTCAAAGCCTTAACCATTACCTTTTCCAATTTCCCCTTAGCCATAATACACGACAAGTGATGCCCATAGGGATATTTTTCCTAACATTCAGCTTGGAATAAGTGTTCCTTGCCTATGGTTTAATTTTACCTTTATTAACTTTTATTACATGAAATTTTAACTGAGGTTGTTACAACAGGCTTTTTGGTCTTTTTTCCCATCAAGGGAAAAGTCAACCTAGTAGGGCCAAGATACATGTCCCTCTTTGTTTTTAGAGAGGTGGTGCTCCTCTTTTCAACACACTAAAATTTCTAATATATGTGTATATCAAGAAATAACATACATTCAAGTCATACACCTATGAGTGGACCAGGCATGGTAAACATAACAAATACATATAAAGCGATATAATTAATCATGTCCATTCCATTAATCATTAATGAGCTAAGCATCATTGAAACAAGAAAATAGATAGGGATAAAAGAATAATGGTCCAAATATTGAGAATATTGAGAAAGCTATAAAATAATTTCATTCATGGAAACCATAAAGTGCATAGGAAAACATTCATGAGATTCACCTCAGAATCACAAATGAATAAATTTCATGAAAGGGAGCTCTCTATGAGAGTAAAAAATAATTTTACAATTTTAAAATCTTTGAAAATTCAGGTGCCTAAAGCACTCTTCAAAATCTTGATACTTAAATATGTAAATGTAAATGGATTTGTCCCATAAGGGGTCTTGGATTGGGCTCCCGCAGACTAGTAAATATTTAGGAGACCTCAAAGAAAGAAAGAGTTGTAGTTAGGGATCATCTTAAATTACGTGAATAAACAATTAAGAAATTTGGATGACCAAAGAGTGCTAAGAAATAAGGGAATTACTTCAATAGATTTGGATACTCACAAAAATTATGCGGAAGGACCTCTTTGTGTTGAAGGAGATGCTTCATTATATGGCCAAAATAATGTCTTTAATCTAATGGTTTGGCAGTTATTACATATGAAAAACATCTTGCAATGATTTCTTTAGGCATTCTTCATTATATTCTTTTATTGGAGCAACTGTTATGTCCCGCTTCACACGTAAGTCAAAGGTTTCCTCCTAAATAATATAAGTCATCTTCTTACAACTGTGAAATTGTAGCTAACAAGTCTGAATTATAATTAAAAAGTGTAAGTAACCACATTTTAATATCATCTTTTGAGAAATCAATCAAGTTGTAAATTTAGAACCTTTGTAAGTCTTAATAACCTCTACATCATCATGTAAAATATATTTAGAGATGAGCATAAAGTCTTTGATCATGTGGAGGTCCTTGAGGTCATCGACAACTTGAATGGCCTTAAAAAAGACATTGCTCCTTTTATCGTCAATATTTTTGCAATCAACAATAGCCTCCTCTAACATCTTAACTCTAATAGACCAACCAACTTTGATCTACTTTAGTATGGCATCCGAGTGCATAATTATATTTTCATTGAACTTTGTATGGTGTGTTTTCTTTTAGTAGATTTCGTTAAGATAGAGACATTTTTTTATAAGATCCCCATACACTAATCCATGTGAAAGACAAGGATTCTCAACCAACAAAAAGAACTTAAGAATGATCAAGAGTTGTTGAGTAAATAAGGATCCTACTTCAAGAACTTTCTGAAATTATGGTAGCAATGGAAGATAGATTTGCATCTCACAATGTGATAGAAGAAAAAAAGTCCCATGAGCCACATCTACACTAAGTAGATCTAGAAGCTTTCTCTGACCATCTTTGCCAATTTACAGAGGAGACCAAAGAGCCATGGGAAAAATTTGTAGAAATTTTGAATAATATGACACTTATTCATAGAGATTATCCTGATTATACACTATTTGCGGAATGCATGCATAATACATAAACTCCTCTACGTTGATCATCAATTTGCAGTATTAAAGAAACAATCACATGCGCACATTGAAGCATCAATCACACATATCAACACAGTATGTACCGGGGAAAGCATACTGCTGAAAACCCCTCAACTATCTATATATTATATTGATTGAGAACATGTAACAATACATAGTACAATACTCATCGCAAGTACTTAGTACTATGTCCACCTGTTACACACAAACTAGCTCAGATCTGAATCAATCACAGGTTCAAATCTCCTCCGCTGCTTGCCTGCCTCCACTGCGCAATACCTGTTGAGAATAGAATGAAGAATTAGCTCCAAATTCGTATTCCCTTTGCCTATACCACACAATCCTCATTGGGAATACTCAATCCATTGATTGTGCAAATCTCATGCACAACTATAGTCACAGCTGACAGTTGTCTTGCCCTTTCACTCACCTCTAACACTTGTCTCCATTGGAATATCCATGCATTGAGTTAACTGATGTATTCTTTAGTTGATTTATGAGTTAATAATTAGTGAATTAATTAATAATTAATTCACACCACTCATCATTAGTCTATTTGTCAGTTAGACTAACTACAACTAGTTCAACTAAGTCAAACTGAACACAACTCCATCAACTCCTCATTCAACTCCACCAAAACTCAATCACTTGAGTTCTAACTAAAGTCATTCATGCAATAGCTCAACTAACCCATAAGAAAAGCGTATTTCCTTCTGGCAGTTGCATGTGCCACATCTGTAGCTCGAACTGAAGTGCTGCAAGAGAGTAAGATAATGTTTATAGTCCAAATATTATTAAGAGCTAATAATATTCGACTGTTCTATATTTAGACTGGCAGTCTAAAAATAGACTCCGCCCATATGTCTAAAAATAGAAGTCCATATATTTTACCAACATGACCAATCATCCACAAATAGCATCCTGCAACTCATAGACCATGATCCATATGTCTAAAAATAGACATAATCTAAAAATAGACTTTGCGCCAAAAATAGCTTGCGGGACCACTTAGTGAAGGCGACTTCTTTTCACTAAGCTCCATCATCTTGTTGCATTTTCAACAAAATTTAATGGAGAGTAGACATTAGAACCTAATATTAAGGAATTTCTAACATGGATATCATTATATCGTTAATGCATTCAAGAGACCAATCAACGTAATTTAGAAGATTTTCTGTTGATAAATCTAAAGGGCTATAGTTAGGATGATTTATTTTAAACTTCTTAGCCTCTTCAAGTTTGTGATCATGGGGGTTTTCATAGGTTTAAAATCGATCATGTAAAACCTTTTCAACATCTTGATTACATACTTTCCTTGACCTAGATAAATCTCATCAGGTGCTTTCCAAACTTCCAACCCCAAATAATAATGCATCAACCCTAGATCCTTCATATCAAATTCTATTGCCAGTTGCTTCTTGCATTCTTGAATACGACCTTCTACACCTATGATGAGAAGATCATCCACATTTAGAAAAATGATTATGGGCTCATCCTTCAAAACCTTGATATAGAGATTCAGATCAACAAAACTCTTTGAGAAGCCTAATCTTTGTGGGTATGCATCCTTCCTTGCATACCACACCCTTGGGGTTTTTTGAAGGCCATACGATGCCTTCTTCAACCTACAGACATAAGTCTCCTTTGACGGTGCTGGACATGTCAACAAAGAGGATCTCCCCAGTATGAGGTCCCAACTAGACCTCACACCGTTTGGTGTAGGAGTCCCATCCGATACGATGGCTCGGTTGCGTTTCTCTTAGATATTTTCCTTATCTCTTGTTCTTAAGCACACGAGAGTGTTATGCTTGTACCTTCAAAAGCCGAGGTGAGTATGCCTGGTGAGTGCGTAATGTAACTTGTGTTTGGGTGCTCTTACTATAAGGGAGAGGGTAAAAGTGAGCCTCAAGATGAGAGGTAGTAGTACCACCCAGGGAGAGACACACGTGAAAACAATGAGGGTCTGTCCAACATCAAGCGGAATAGTCCAAAGCGGATGCGACAATCGTTAAAACCAAAGTGCAAGGGAAAACATGTACACCGTCCAACGGAGTAGTCCACACGGGGGTGATGGTCGTTATAACCAAGGAAAAAAAGAATGGTCTGTCTAATGTCCTGTAGAGTAGTCCGCCCAGACGAGACAACTGTGATAAAGAATACAACACATCTTCAACAATGTAAGTACTAAAATAACTGAAGTAGTTCAACTATCTTAGTACAGGTTAAGAAAACATGCATTACAAACGTTTAAAGAGTAGTCTTACAAATGGATACAAAACATGCGTGAAAAGGTGTTTGCCTGAGACAAGCTTATGAATTAAGCAAAATTTCTAAGACACATCTGTAAACCATACATCATTAGTCGCAGTAGTGGGACATTGGAGCCACTCCTCACTCCTTAAAGAACAAACTATAAATTCTCAAGGCTATGCGGGAGGAACCAAGGTGAAAATTCCTTTGCTCATACAATGCGGGGGTATATATAGCTAAGGGTGATGCTTGACCTTTGTGACTCTTGGACTTCCCCCATGACTATTCAACTTCCTATGACTTTTCAACTGATGTGACTCTTCAACTTCATATGTGTGTCTATTGGAATTTCACTTTACATTACATTTGATTACAACAAGTATGGCCCATAGTAGTGATGTGGCCGAGATGACTCATGGCACAACTCGACATGACACTATTGACATGTACTAGCTAACTGTGGTGTCCATGTCAAGATGCTCTGCTGTTGAGTGATGGATGTACTCTTAGTGTGTTGCGTCTTCAAGCCCACATGGTAGAGTGTAATGGGGTCTTTTGTGGCCTTGGTGTTGCTTGATGGTCCCATGCATGTCTTCTTTCACTTGCTTCTTGATGTTTTATGTATGTTCGTCCAATTGCAAGCAAGTCTTCTAGCATGCGGTCCTACTTGATCCCATTCGTCATCGCGCCATGTTCCATCAATGTATATGTTCCTACAATTCACTCATGATGGGATGGCATTAAATCCAAAAATATGTGAGTCTAGAATGATGCATTATTTTCAGTTTCGGGTCTAGGTGACCAGGAGAGAGGACAAGACACTAAAAATGCACAGAGCACATCTTAGGTCGGGGTGAGGGGTTCTGGAGTACTGTCGGGAAAAATTGTGCAGAGGTGACTAGGACACAAAATTGCACAATTAGGGTCAGCAGTGTCAGCGGCTAGGTGAAACCCAGCTGAGCAGAATCTGCGCAATTACTAGGAGGAAGACAAGGCAAGGTGTCTGGGGAACTGCTAGATAGTTCTGCGTAATTTATTGAGGGAGACAGAGCAGGGCAGTAGGAGGCACTGGCAAGACAATTTGTGCAATTTTCCAGAGCAAGGCATGATTAGGCTTTAGGAAGCTACTAGTCACAACTGCACATTTCTAAAAGACAGTGCAGGACAAAAATCTAGAGAACTGCCCAAGAAAATCTATGCATTTTCTAGGCTCAGTGCGGGATAGGCAGCTCAAGGACTGCCAGCCAGTTCTGCACATTTCCTGGGCATAGTGCAAGATAGGCAGCCTAGGGGGTGCTTGGAAAATCTACGCATTTCTTGGAGGCAAAGCCGAGCGGGTCAACAAGAGTCATTTGGAAAGCTCTGCGCAATTCTTGGGAATAGTGCAGAGCGGGACTGCAGATGACCAACTAGGCTACTCTGCACATTTTTGGGGAAGAGTGCAATCCTGGGTCGGAGTGCAGAGCAGATTTCCATAGAACAAAGGGAGGCTTGATAGCTGATCATGCGGGAAGCGCAGATTGGATCGGGATTGGAGGAAACTTCTGCTCTATTCTGGGAGACAGACAACCTACTCACTTCCAAGATTATGCAGTACATCTACTTGTGGGTAGCCTCAAGGACTGCACCTTTCTAGGTAGTAGAGAAAGGTCACTGATATCGGGGTGAGGTTGAAGGGGTTTGTCCAGTCAATAGATTTTCAGGAAAAATGGCTAAGTGTGAGAGCAAGTGAACTTGTGTAGACATGACAATGTGATAAAACAATTAACATATTTTGACAACAAGACAACACAGACCAATAAGACAAAACATGTGCTCAGTGAGATTGTGTTACAACTAATAGCGATAGTGCGACACTTGAGATATCCCTTCGAACGACCGTGTTGACACTTGCACGATTGTGCTTGCAACTTTGTTTGCGAGTGCGACCGATATTCACAGAGTGAAGATAACTCATGTACATAAAGACAAACCTTCAAAATTGCCAGAACAAGATCGAAAGCATGACAAAGTAATTCAGATGCCAGAAGACGACTGCTGGTGCAACAAGTGAAAGGGAGAAAGGCCATACTTACGCTCCAGATGGTTATGCATTCGACAAAGTTTGCATGCGGTCCCGATCTTTTATCATAATGCGGTTCCTTTGTATTTCTCCTCAACTCCTTGAGAATCATCTAGCATTTCATCTTTCATTGTGGTCATTGAGAGATAGATCTGCACAGTTTTAGTGGGTAGTGACTGCTGCCAGGATGAGGCCCTGGGAGGCACATCTACGTAGTTTCTAAATGAAAGACAAACTAGACAACTCGGACAATACTACGCAGTTTTGGGATGCAAGGCACTGCTGCGAGATGGGGTCCTGGGAGGACAATTCTGCACAATTTTCTTGAGCAAGGCTATCATACTGCTCTGCGCATTTCTGGAGAGAAATGTTGGCTGTTTGACTGCTCTATGCATTTCTAGAGAGTATTGTTGGCTGTCTGACTTCTCTGCGCATATTTGGAGAGTAGTGTTGGCTTCCTGCCTTCTCTATGCATTTCTTAGGAATAGTGCAGAGCGGGACTACAGATGACCAACTAAGCGGGACTACAGATGACCAACTAGGCTACTCTGCACATTTTTGGGGAACAGTGCAGTCCTGGGTCGGAGTGTAGAGCAGATTTCCGTAGACCAAAGGGAGGCTTGATAGCTGATCATGCGGGAAGCGCAGATTATATCGGGCTTGGAGGAAACTTCTACTCTATTCTGGGAGACAGACAAACTACTCACTTCCAGGATTATGCAGCACATCTACTTGTGGGTAGCCTCAAGGACTGCACCTTTCTAGGTAGTACAGAAAGGTCACTGATATCAGGGTGAGGTTGAAGGGGTTTGTCCAGTCAACAATTTTTTCAGGAAAAATGGCTAAGTGTGAGAGTAAGTGAACTTGTGTAGACATGACATTGTGATCAAACACTTAACATATTTTAGCGACAAGACAACACAGACCAATAAGACAAAACATGTGCCCAGTGAGATTGTGTTACAACTAATAGCGATAGTGTGACACTTGAGATATCCCTTCGAACGACTGTGTCGACACTTGCACGACTGTGCTTGCAACTTTGTGTGTGAGTGCGACCGATATTCACAGAGTGAAGACAACTCATGTACACAAAGACAAACCTTCAAAATTACCAGAACAAGATCGAAAACATGACAAAGTAATTCAGATGCCAGAAGATGACTGCTGGTGCAACAAGTGAAAGGGAGAAAGGCCATACTTACCCTCCAAATGGTTATGCATTCAACAAAGTTTGCATTCGGTCCCGATCTTTTATCATAATGCAGTTCCTTTGTATTTCTCCTCAACTCCTTGAGAGTCATCTAGCATTTCATCTTTCCTTGTGGTCACTGAGAGATAAATCTACGCAGTTTCAGTGGGTAGTGACTGCTGTCGGGATGAGGCCCTGGGAGGCACATCTACGTAGTTTATAAATGAAATACAAACTAGATAACTGGGACAATACTACGCAGTTTTGGGATGCAAGACACTGCTGCGGGATGGGGTCCTGGGAGGACAATTCTGCACAATTTTCTTGAGCAAGGCTGTCAGAGTGCTCTACGCATTTTTGGAGAGAAGTGTTGGCTGTTTGACTGCTCTATGCATTTCTAGAGAGTAGTGCTGGCTGTCTGACTTCTCTGCGCATATTTGGAGAGTAGTGTTGGCTTCCTACCTTCTCTGTGCATTTCTTGGGAATAGTGCAGAGCGAGACTACAGATGACCGACTAGGCTACTCTGCACATTTTTGGGGAACAGTGCAGTCCTGGGTTGGAGTGTAGAGCAAATTTCTATAGACCAAAGGGAGGCTTGATAGCTGATCATGCGGGAAGCACAGATTGGATTGGGCTTGAAGGAAACTTCTGCTCTATTCCGGGAGACAGACAACCTACTCACTTCTGGGATTATGCAGTATAGATACTTGTGGGTAGCCTCAAGGACTGCACCTTTCTAGGTAGTAGAGAAATTTCACTAATATCGGGGTGAGGTTGAAGGGTTTTGTCCAGTCAACAGATTTTCAGGAAAAATGGCTAAGTGTGAGAGCAAGTGAACTTGTGTAGACATGACATTGTGATCAAACACTTAACATATTTTGACGACAAGACAACACAGACCAATAAGACAAAACATGTGCTCAGTGAGATTGTGTTACAACTAATAGCGATAGTGCGACACTTGAGATATCCCTTCGAACGACCGTGTCGACACTTGCACGACTATGCTTGCAACTTTCTGTGGGAGTGCGACCGATATTCACAGAGTGAAGACAACTCATGTACACAAAGACAAACCTTCAAAGTTTCCAAAACACGATCGAAAGCATGGCAAAGTAATTCATATGCTAGAAGACGACTGTTGGTGCAACAAGTGAAAGGGAGAAAGGCCATACTTACCCTCCAGATGGTTATGCATTCGACAAAGTTTGCATGCGGTCCCGATCTTTTATCATAATGTGGTTCCTTTGTATTTCTCCTCAACTCCTTGAGAGTCATCTAGCATGTCATCTTTCCTTGTGGTCACTGAGAGATAGATCTACGCAGTTTCAGTGGGTAGTGACTGCTGCCGAGGTAGTGACTACTGGCGGGATGAGGCCCTGGGAGGCACATCTACGTAGTTTCTAAATGAAAGACAAACCAAAAAACTGGGACAATACTACGCAGTTTTGGGATGCAAGACACTGTTATGGGATGGGGTCCTAGGAGGACAATTCTGTACAATTTTCTTGAGCAAGGCTGTCAGACTACTCTGCGCATTTCTGGAGAGAAATGTTGGATGTTTGACTGCTCTATGCATTTCTAAAGAGTAGTGCTAGGTGTCTGACTTCTTTGCGCATATTTGGAGAGTAGTGTTGGCTTTCTGCCTTCTCTGTGCATTTCTGGAGAGTAATGTTGGTTGGGCAACTGAGGGACAACACTGCACAGATTCTGGAGACAATGGATTCCGGTTGAGGGAAGGACACTGGAGGAGACCACTGTGCAGTTTTGGATGCCAAGGGAGGCTAGGATTCTTGCACATTTGTTAGTTCTAGTAGGCAAGGAAAAACGCTTGAGGGTTGCAGAAGCAAAGCGTGCAGTTCCAGAAATCTGGATGAGGCTAGGTTTCTCGGGAAACTAGCTAAGTTTTAGATCAACGAAACTGAAGTAAACAATGATAGAAATTGACTATGATCACACATTAGAACACTTAGTGATACAACATATACCATCTAGAACATATAAAACATACTCTTTTTGATGCAATGACCTTCATGACAAGAGTGCGTGAAGTGAATGTGAAACATCTCTATGTAATGAGAACAACTCATATGCACAAATGTTTCCCCTTGCAGCAGAACAAACTTCCCTTTGCATGACAAATGATAATCTTCATGCCCAAAGATGACACATGCTACATAAATATGGGAATATGGACAACTCTTAAGATCAAGAAGGGGGATTGAGATCACTAGCTTACCAATAAGTTAACAAGGAACGATCGCTTACCAATAAGTTAACAAGGAGCGATCGATCACAGGATCCACAGTAGGCTCCGAAATTTGGATGCAGGCCAAAATTTTGGAGGGTGTTGCAACTGCTACGAGAGTCTCTCTATATTTTACTTCAAATCCCAAGGGTTGTTCTATATATAATTCTTCATCAATAGTGCCATTCAAAAATGTTGTTTTGACATTTTCACATTGTTGTAGGTCAAAATGTCTCTTCATAGTTGATGCCTTCCTATTGAGAGAAGTCCCTAGCCCCAAATCTTTCCCTATATTCATCAATACTTCCATCTGCGGCATGTTTAATCTTGTAGAGCCACTTGGAAGTACCACATATTTGTCTTTAGGCCTACATACAATCTCCCAAACTCCATTTTTCATTATTGATTAATAGTCTTCATTCATGGAATCTTTCCATTCTTGATGTTTGAAAACTTCTATTCACTTCTTCATATAGGCTACATACCCTGAATATATTATGGGCTTCTTATTTTCCCTAAATGTGCCGTTGGCTTCTCCATGTCCTTCCACATCTAGAATGGTAGACTTCAACCAATTAGGTCTCTTTTTGCTTTCAGGGATGAACATAGGTTGCACAAGTTCATTGGGAACTTCATATTCATGATTTGAGTTCTCTTCCTCCCTTGTACATTCCTTCAAATATTGGAAGTTCTTCATAATTAGAGTCCTTCGGGAGGTCCTTTTATTTCTTGAATGCAATACTTTCATTAAAGATCACATCTTGGCTTACTTCTATTTGGTGTCCTTCCTTTATGTAGACCCTACATGCCTTTCAAGTATTACTATAGCCAACAAATATTCCCTTCATGCTCGTAGGATCCAACCTATTTATTTTATCCTTTGGAATGTTAATATACATAGGACAACCGAATATTCAGAGATGGTGCATGCTTGGTTTCTTCCTAGTGAATGCTTCTTCAAGAGTCATGTTGTCTAGTGATCTGTGAGAACTTTGATTTTGAACATATACAATAGTATTTTTTGCTTCTCCCCACAAAATTTTTGGCAAGTCTTTATCATGTAACATGGCTCTTACACTTTCTTCAATATATCAATTCTTTGATTCAACAACTCCATTTTGTTCGAGATTATATGGGACTATCAACTCCCTCTTGATCCCAGCTTCCTTACAGAAATCTATGAGTTCCTTTGAAGTGTATTCTCCTCCCGATATAGGTTTATGTTCATGGCCACCCACCTATTCCACTTGGACCCCCACCACTATCTCTTTCAATTTTTCAATTTCCTCAATTTTAGCACAATTTACTATTTTTGGTAGCTTTAGGGTCTTGAACTTCCGGAGCCATCTTGAGGCCCTAAACGACTGATTTTTTCCATGTGAAAGTTGTATTCCTCGGATAGATATTTCAAACGAGGTATTGTGCACATCAAACGAAGATCATATGCCAAAGTTACGGCCTTGGGAAGTTGATGTGCCAATGTACCCAAACGGGGCCCATAGTTTTGGCGCTTCATCTCATAGGGTTAGGTTTATGGATGTTTAGGGTTTTCCATTGTTTCTCAATAATAAATAGGCCTTCGAGCCTCATTGTAACACAATTTAGAGGCATGTAGCCACCACATCTCTTCTCAGAGATAAGCTACCGTTTTCCAAGATAGTTTATTTCCATTATGTTTGTAAGTTTATTTCAGTATTTAATATTAATGAAATGAAGTGTTATTTCTGCTACATCTCTGTATTTATGGTTATATCTGTAAATTGTTGCATTCCTATTTAAGTTCATATCACCTCCACTATATTATTCTCCTGTCTATAAGGTTCTCTACTTCAACTTTGAATTCTTGAAATTTCTTGAATATTCCATCCTTAGATTTTAGCAAATAAATCCAAGTTTTCCTTAAGTGGTCATCAATGAATGTTACATAATATAGATGATCTCCAAGAGACTTTGTATACATAGGACCATAGACATCATAATGAATGTGATCTACGATTTATTTTGACCTTGAAGCATTGCTTCCAAATGGTCTCTTAACATTTTTACCTAATGCACATCTCTTGCATACTCCTTCATGATCCTCCTTGAGTTCATGGATGTCATTCACCATAGAATTTAGAGTTGGTAAGATTTTTAGTGAGGGTGACCAAACCTTCTATGCCAAAGTTCACATGGACTTACTTCAATGTGAACCAAAACTTGAGAGAGAGGAGTTAGCGATCTGTAGAGTCTTCCTTCACAAATTCCAATGATCTTTGCATTTTCGATGCTGGAGTTTTTATCCCATACTACAACCTGTCCATCTATGAAAGCAAATCTATCTCCCTTATATTCTAGACATGAAATAGAAAGTAGATTCTTTTGCAAACCTAAAACAAATAAGATGTTGTTGAGATGAACATTTCCTCCATTCTCTAGGTCTAGCGAAGTTGGTCCAATTCCTCTTACAAGATAAATCTTCTTATCACCAAGCTCAACGAAGTAAGAATATTTTCCTCTTGATAAGGCCTTTATTTTCTTGTGTTCACCTGTCATATGTCTTAATGCTCCACTGTCGATTACCCAAATATTCTCATCTTCAAATGTGCCAGTAAGTGCTGAGAATAACCCTTTTTCCTTTGTATAAGTCTTGGTCATACTATTCTTGATGGATAATAGGAGATTACACAATGCCTTTTTACCTTCCTTGAGATGAATTTCTACCATAGAACACTTCTTCAAATATTTCTTTAAGTATGTAGTGATCTTCATGATGCCCTTAGCCAACCTTAGCTCTGATACCATGTTGAGAAATATAAAGGGCTATAGTTAGGATGATTTTTCTTGAACTTGATAATTATTTGCGATGTCTTTTTACTTTTTGTTACTTAATAGCTTCTTCTATTATTATTGTGTTATTTTTATCGTCAAACAACTACCAAAACAAGAAGATCAACAATACATAGGAACGCATGATATAGGCTGCAAGCTAGGGCCAAAACCTCTCCACTTGAGAGGAAAACCCACAAATCTCTTATCTTCTTATAAATTCTTCAAATGAAAAATACCAAGACCTCTAGACCAATACCAATACCATTCCAAGACCAAGTCCGGCCTTCTTGATGATGAGCTTCCTTTGTCCTAGCCAAACCTAGTTAAATCTCTTCTAGTTGCACAACTTCGACCCCCAACTCCATAATTTTGTCCTCTACTGTAGGTTTGAAATTTTCGTCCCATGCAACAACGGTTGCCTCCACACGTGTGAGCATATTTAGGGCTTCCAAGTCTTCCTTTGACCTTCGTTTGAGTTTCTCCTTCTTCTAGGGCTTGAGAATGACATAATAGACCTTCCTTCGACCTTCTTTCTGCAATTTCTCCAAGTTTGATCTTGTAGCAACAAAACCCTAGCCTCCTTCCTTCGCACATGTGAAAAGAGAGAGAGAGAGAAAATAACCAAAACACTTTTCCTTTGTCCTTGTTCCTTCTTCACTAGCCTTCTTCTTCTTCTTCTTTGCTTGAATGACGAGAGAATGAATGATGTCCAAAGGAGGTCGAGTTCCCTCCTATACATAGGTTTCCAAGGTGGATGGAATGCCCTAATTGAGGTCGACTTCTTAGCTACCAGGCTGACTTGGTATTGGAGGGTATGTTGGCACTTATAAATACAAAAATAATCTTTTCACAAGTTATAATGTGCTTGATGGGGTCTTCTTCATATGACAATGACTCTTTTGACTTCTTGACCCTGGGACAAACCCTACAAGCACTCAATGGGTGCTTGAACTCTAAATTAAAATAACTTAAGCATGAAACCCATGCTACAAAAATAGCAATAATAGCTTTTCTTTCATTTTACAGTATACAAGACTCAAAACTACATTTCATATTTATGAATTTCAAGCCTAGTTATACATTTTTCAACATTTGCATGGCATGACAAAGGAGGACATAAAAAATAGTGCTAATGAAGAAGTGAACCAAGGGCATCATGACTATATTGAGCTATGGTTCTATAAAATCACCAAATTGAAGCACCACTTTCTTCTTCAACAATTCTTGACATCATATCAATCAAAGCAACTAGTGCCTCATGTTCTGGTACATATCAAAGAATATTTTGCAGACTTGAATATGAGCATATTTGTAATCCTTTTATGCACTTGGATCCATTGGAAATACTCATACACTTGAAATTTTTTCCCTTTTCATGTAAAGTATAATAGTAGAATAAATAAATAAATGAAATACTAAAGATAAAAATCAGTTTACTAACACAATCATACACAAATTTTGCATGAAAACTAGGAAACTCGTGGGAAAAATTTTGGGGGGAAAAATTATAACATGTTGGTTTCACTATTGTATTATGATTCTTCAAAATATTATTGGTTTTATGGTCAAGTTGGCTAATGTGGGATTCCTTAAGGCCCGCCTTCCAACAATTTTTTTCCCATCAACTTCAACACCTTAGTTGGGACCAAGATTAGAGATTATTTTTGAGTGCCTTAGAGTTTGCATACATCAATGGTAGATTTCCTTGTTGATAAAAAAGGAATACCTCAATGTCTCTTGATTTTTAGAACCTATAGGTGACTCAGCTTCATCACATTTATTTGTACCTATCAAAATGCACTCTTGTACCTTGAAACTCATTTATGTTATTGGTGAGTTTCCTTGCATCACTTAATAATTTTCATCAGAGGTCGATAATCCAATTAATTATTTCTATGTTTGGGTTTAAGTAAATATATTCACACAAATTAAATTGTACAAATAGGGGTGATATGTGAACACTATATGGTTTATGATATCCATAATAGCATGCAATGGTTCATTTTATTTTTCTAAAGTTTCTTGTAGCATCATGTTCATATATTGTTCCAATAAAGGTTTCCATTTAGTCTCAAACAACAACATGGTATAGTTCAGTTTGTTTCCATCTACCACAACTCCTTTTGATTTATTTTTTCTTCGAACAAGTTAAGAAATTTAGATCAATTCTCGCAGCCAACAATAGATTTCTCATTCTCAAAAATTCAAATATTCTCTCGACTCCATCACTTCATTTTTAGCCCTCATTCAACATACATCATGTTTCATGGTTTCTACTTCAGCACATAGTACCATTCTAAGCTCCATACAAAGGTAAAGCTAAGGTAAAACCATCTATAAAAAATTTTAATTTGTTAAAATTTTGGGAATTATGATAAGCAACTACTTAAGCTTCAAACTTATCCTTTGGTCATAATTTCATTCTAAATTTTTTCACTTTGCATGTCATCCATATCACATGATTACTCTTTCATTCTTGAACCCTTATGTCATCATTTTATTCCATTGTTATAACACCTTTCCTTATACTCTACTTTCTCCATTTTTTATCCACAATGATCCAATAAAGTTATATGTTGATTATAATGAGCATATGGCAACATTAAAAATTATATTTTAAAATAAATTTAGAGTACAAACAAAGTAGATTGTGACAATACCATTACCATCCACCTTTAGCTATGTCAAGGAAGCATGATTACATATAAAAGAAAAAGAGTATGCAACATTTCACTTACAATTGCTACAAAAAATATAGGTAGTAGTTAAGCATCAAAGAAAGATTGTAGGTGTCGTGATAACAACAAATTCCAAAGAAAAAGAGTTATGTTTTCTAAACATGAACTATGAATTGACTCTACTTTAGTTTTCTATACATTGTCATGAGTGCCATACAAGCATACTTGGAAAGAGGTGAATGATGTTTGAATAATGCACATATCATTTCTTTAATTCATTTGCATGAGGACATGCAAAGATCTTAGTTTGGGGGAGACGTTGGGTCACTATCTGTTCACCTTTTATATCATTTAATTCATTCTTGTTACCTCGCCCTTCACTCATTTATTACCATTCCTACTAAAAAAATTCACAAAATCATCATGATATACCTCCAAATTCTCAAGTGGTTAATTATCATGTGTTTTCTTTGTTTTTAATGAATTAAGAAGGATTATGCTTGGTTTTATTAATGACAATTTACCAGTTTTGTTCTTGTTGCTAAATTTCAATTATGATAGCCAAATCATTGGTTCGAATATTTGCACACCTCCTCAGCAAAAATCAAGACATGGGCTTTGTTGCTAGGACCCCTAATATGGATGTATGTTGCTCAAACCCCACTGAGGTCACACGTTTTAACCTCTAGTGCTTAATCAAAGTTATGGTTCAAGTTAGTAGCAGTCTTCAAATAATTAAATTCCAATGCAATTTTTGGGCAAATGAAGACACATATTGAAAAAAAAAGGGTTTTGTCTAGAGTACAAAAATTTGAGTAAGACATAGGTAGTTTTTGAAATAATATACAATTTAAAGGATATGGATGATTATTTAAAACACATTTTCCTAGACTACATGTGGTGGTTGGCACGCAAATTTCTGATAAAAATATCATGTGGTGCACCCAATCAAGAAAGGATCAAGCTCAATCTATTCTTAGATATTATTTTAAAAACATTCACAATTGAATTGCCCGAAACTAACACATTCCTTAATTCTTAGGGTGACAAAATGAATATTATCCAAGACTTCATACTCCAATCCGTACTCATTTTGGCCGTCCTTTTTTATATTGACATTTCATTATTAATAGAGCCTTATAGACTTTTCATAATTGTTCGCCCATGTGATGGGGCACTAATCAACTTCTCATCTACCTAGATCAATTATGTACATATTGTACTTTTATTTTAAAAAGGATGTTATCTTTGACTAGGCAAAGGTTATTTCCAATGTGATTTCCTTTCAATTGACTAATTTTCACAAGACCCAAATATTTTTTATGATGACCTAAATAGTGATGGACATTTTTTCTATAATTTATTCAATTGCCTACCTCTTAAGAGAAATATGAACCAACAAATAGAAACATTCCCTATTATATGGAACACAAGGCTCCATTTCATTTTTTCCTTATCCAGAACTAGTTCCTTAAAGAATTGAAGGACATGCTAACAGGTAAACAAGCCCAAAGGATATCTTCAAAAGCATTAGATTTTCTCAGAGCAAAAGGAGTACATGTAGAAGAGGAAAACCATACAAATGTTAGGCTTTATAGGTATGAATATAGACCACTATTGTTTTCTATGCTTGTTTTAGACAAGTATTTTATTGTAGAAGTTTGTAGACAATATCATTCCTGGTCAATTATTTTTGATGGGAAAAAGAAGAAACACTTTTATCACACTACCATTCATTGCCATAGATGTTATAGTGAAGAATTCTGGACATCTTGTAGAATTTTCTAAAATATTGATTAAATTCAATTTGATTAAAGTGGAAGCCAACCAAGGATTGATCCCAAGGGAATTTTATCAAAATGTTTGGCGACTGTATGATATGAGAATTTATTTACAAGGACTATTGAAGAAAGTAGGGAAAATGAGGCAAAAATACCAAAGAAAGAGGAGATAGAAATACCCAATGATGATGTAGCAACTTAATTGAGCAATAATTATAAATAAAATACCAATAAAAGAGGGATGAATCCTACTAATGCACAACCCTCTTCACCCAAAAATACCTATTGGAGCTCCTCCTCGACCCACAAAAGACATGAAAACATTGAAATCCAAGGAGAGAGTAATGGAAGATGATAAGGTGGAGATGATGGAAACAAACCACCCCCTTATGTCAACTTGGAAAGGTCTCATATTGTTACTTCTTCCAAAAGTAAGAGTTCAAGTAAAAGAGCGCCACAAATAGAAGGAGCCACATATATGGAAGTGGACATTATTTACCATCTCTCATTGGATAGCATCACATTTGGGTGAGAGTCAAAAACTGGCTGAAGAGTTGGTAGTTTAATAGCTAATCATTTTTAAAGAATAATCATTGACCATGCATAACACTCATTACGACAAGGATAGTGGAAAGGTATAGTTTGAAAAGTTGCATGTCAAAAACAAGAAAGTTACTGAAAATTGGAAATGATAAGTTGACATCTCAAGAGTAGGACCTATTAGACTCTTGATGTTACACATGAGTACAAAGGATGCACTTTCTCACTCTTTCACTAACAAAGAGGTTGAGAATGTGAATTTAAAAAACAAGCTAACTGAGTTGGAGGAAGTTCACAGTCCCAAACTTCTATGAATTTTCCGTTTAGTTATTCAAGTACTTGAAGCTATAACAATAATCACCCCAAGAAGACCCCAAAATGTTAAGAAAGTAGAACATTTGTGAAAATGTATCATATCCTATGTTGCAGTAAATATTAATAAGCGACTAGGAATAAATAAGGGAGTGCAGGAAATTTCTTTATATTGAAGAAATTTGTCTCAACGAATTGCTTCATTTTTTGAATATGTGAATAAAGATTTGAAGTATGATCAATAATTCATTGAACATGATTTAATGATTTTCATTAATAAAGTAAATACTCTTATTGATCTCCATAAGAACCAACAAGGTATTCTATCAAGGAAGAGAATCAAGCAAATCAAGGCAAGATGACATGCAAAGATTGAAAATCTAGAAAATGCTATTTTTGAATGTTTAAGTGTTGATGACCATAGAAACAATACTTTCTTTAAGGATATAATTGTCTTATTTGAAAATTTTAGAGTTGAGATGACCAAAAATGATTTATAATGTACGAGATACATTATTCAGGACGGGGATTTTCCATAGTGTTCCTCCGTAATGTACAAAATATTCCTACATTAGAGAAACCCTCCTCCTAAAAAATAGATTCAAAAATTGCATAACTAAGAAGGACTATGAGACAGATGAAAAATGAGATAGTCTGATTTACAAGAGGAGAAGAAAAATGAACTTGACAATATTTTTTTTTGGAGGACCAACATATTGATTCAAGGAAAGTTCAAAAAGAGGTCAAACTGTTGATAATGTTCCTCCAAGGGGACCAAGGCTCCCTTGATTCCAGAAGCTAAGTGTTGTAGTGATGGATGATGAAGAACCAAAAGAAGAATATTAGTTTGTTAAAGTACCTCATATCAACAATGAAGAAAAATCCAACTAATATTTGGAGATGGGAGATGATACAATGTCATTATGAAGAACTGATTCAAGAAGATAAAGATTTTATTAACATGGAGCCAGGCAATACAATCCAAACAAGAGCATAGTTAAATATGATGAAGAGAAAAGGCTTGATTAGCTAAACAATGACAAGAGTTCAAGCGGGGGACTTATATTCAAAATAATCTACAACAAGGAAGAACTAGGAAAAATTTGAATAAAGGAAACGAAGGAGCTAACACAAAAAAATGACATATAATGTCATGGACGATTTAAATAAATTACAAATTATCAAAACATAACAAGAGAAAATAATTTCAAAACATAACAAGCCTCAGAATTATCATTTTTTTACATCCTCTTTTCTTTATTCTTAATTCCTTTTCACTTGCCTATAACCCCATATTATTCCATTCTAATTCTTATATGTTGAATTTACACATAAAGTGTTTTCCATTGCATTTCCATAGTACTTTACTTTAAACACTGGAAAAAGATAATTTTTGTATTTCCTTTTGAGTTGATGTGCAAGGAAAAAGTACGAAAAATGTTGTTGTGTAGGTTATAATGTCGCCACAGGGCGTATCATGGTCACATTTGATGTTACTCAGTTGATGCAACTCCCTACTATGACTCTGTATCACAAATCTTGTGTTGCAACTCAAATGTTGCAACTTATGTGTCGTATCTCGTTGTTGCAACTGGTTGTTGCCATTCTGGTAATGCAGCTCATTGTGGTAACTCTAATTCTACAACTTGTTCATGCAACTTTGGTGCTACAACTCACTATTGCAACTCGTGTGCGACAACTCTAAGAACTGTGAGTCAGCAATGAAACCAGGAGGCATTGAAACTCATTGCTACAACTCGTGTGTGATAACTCTCAGAACATGACTCAACACAGGAACAATGAGGCATCAAATCTCATTGCTGCAACTCACTGAACCGTGAGTCAACACCAGAACCACGAGCCAATAGAACCTTGAGCTTATTGAAAACTCGAATTAATGTTGTTACATAGTTGTGGTTCCATTATTTCAATTTGGATCAACATTATACATGATTAATTGAGTTATAAAAAATTATTGTGGAATTATGTATGATTCATTTATTGTTTCCTAATTATAACAAACCATATGGGAAACATGTGGAGGCATTTTTATTATTTTCTAATTGTTAGCAAAACATATGAGAAACTTGATCTCATTTATTTGTTGTTATTCTATTTTTAAACAAAAGTTATGTATAAAATGAGTTCCTCTTTCATTCCATGGGGAGGAATGTTAGAGAAATGTATGAATCATAATGAAACAATTTAATTAGTAAACTTTTATTTTAATTATAGTTTATATTTTCCATAATTTATGATTTAATTGATTAATTTAATTAATCTATTTTTTGGTACAATTTATTTCCTATGTAATAAGTGTTTAATAAATATCAACACTATTATATGAAGACAAGTCCCATTCCAATAAAATAAAGTATTGTATAATTTAGATAGTTCTCTTTTATTTTGTGGTTATTGTTAAAATTGGAAACTAGGGCCAAACTCCATGTGGATCACCTTATTTATGGTTTCTGATATTTTTCTTAGATTCCTCTCATCAAGAGGTGTAGGATTGATCTAAAGATCATCCGATTCTGATAAGTATTTATGGAGATATGAATTTATTTTGATTATGGACAAATTGTCAAGGTCGGCCAACAAACTTATGTAGGCTCAGAATCCCAACGGTCATGTCTATTCAACCTCAATGCTTGCATATAAATACAAGGAGCATTCTCCTCATTTGGAAAATTCAATTCACTCATCTTCTCTCTCTTTCTCCCTCCTATGCATAAAAAGAGCCTCTCTCTCTCTCACACCTGTGGCTAAAAGAAAGACGTCCTAGGGCAAGGAAGACGCATAAAGAAGGACACTAGGGCAGTAGGTCATATATTTGACAAGCGTTGACCAAGCATTGACCTACCAGAAGTGCGGATTGGGTGTGGTTGCCTCTCCTAGGCAGGCTGCAATTTTTGGCACAAAAATCGAGGTGATCTGACCTCTGGTTTGACCGGTATTGACCGCCCTAGTTTAGGGCTACAGTTGACTTCAGAAATCTGCAAATTGACTAAACTTTTGGGGCTGTTCAAGCGCTGTGTCTTCAGGCTGTTCGAGGACAAGTTGACCATAAATTAACCAAGCATTTTAGAGATCAATTTTAGCTAGTTTGATCGAGTTTGAATTTGCTGATCTAGGGTTTGCTGCTGCTGATATAAAATTACAGAATTCAGATGTTGTACTATTTCTCTCTACTGAACCATTGAAGATAAAAGAAGATTTGATCAAAGGGTTTCTGCGAATTGGGGTTTGTCCCTGGCTAGCCACCACATCTTGTGTCTCTTGTCTTGGCTTGTTTTTTGTTGATCATTTAATGTTCTATATGCACTTTACTTAATGTATATGTGATTACTAATCTGTGGCTAATAAGAATAAAAATAAGTAAATTGCTCTAAGCATAGAACATACCATAACTTAACATGGTATTAGCGCTGAGGTGAAGACAAAGCCCAAGCAAGAGCAAGAGAAATCACTGAAGAGAAGGTTGGAAAGGCTATCTTAAATAAATCACGGGGTCCTCAACATACTTCCCTGCTAAAGATAAACTTCGTGAGAAGTCTGACTATCACAGATGGAAGATGTCTCTCGATCTAACATTAGAAGAACAGGAAGTGTTCGACCATGTGAGAGGTGGAATTGTTGAGCCTCCATCAAATGGACCAAGGAAGAAGTCAAAGCAAGGAAGATCATCAGGACTCTATTGACAAGTGTTTGGGGGCCTATGTTTCCGAGCTGAACACCTCCAAGGAAATCTATGATAGACTGGTAAGCTTATTTCAAGTTAATGATGCAAATCAAGTCTTGTTTCTTAGAAATAAGCTGAAGGAAATTAAGAAGGGAAAAGATGAGAGTATGCAAGCATATTTCTTAAGGATCACCAAGATCAAGAACGATCTCCTATCTATTGGGGTGGTAGTTCTTGACAGAGAAATGACACTCACAACTCTTGGAGGACTTCCATCTGAATGGTATATATTCAGGACTACTCTTCTCAACAATAACGTAATTCATGGATTTGAGGAATTAATGGCCAGATGCATTCAAGAAGAAACAATGATGGAAGAGCAAGAAATACCCATACTTAAAGGTCATCCCTCTGCCTTTTCTTCTCATGCTAAAAGAAGAAATAATTCCGGGGCTAAATTCAAAGGAAAGGCTGTACCTAAGGGTGGAAGAAAAGGATGATGTTACAATTTCAATAAAGAAAGTCATTATGCAAGGGAGTGCCCTGATAAAAGGGACTCACACTGGGATGATGATCAAAATCCCTCTCAAGGCAATCAAAGGAATGGCAGGTCAAATGATAGAGGTAAAAGAAGTGTCGGAAATCAAGGAAGAGGACAACCATTCAAGAAGGAAAGAAATTCCAGGTATGAATCTAACACTGTTAACAATAAGCAAGATGAATATTATCTACCAGCTACTCTATCTACTACTGCTACCCAGGACTCGCTGGGAAATTGGATTATTGATAATGGTGCCTCAAGGCACTTCACTGGTTACAAAAAAGCTCTCTATAATCTGATAGAGAAGGAAACCAACCTGGAAATTGTTCTTGGAGATAATTCAAAATATCCCGTGAAAGGCATAGGAAATGTCACTCTTTAATTGAATCGGGGTAATACCATTCACTTACAAGATGTATTATATGTACTTGATCTCAAAAAGAACCTGGTGTTCATTTTGGCAATGGAAGACAAAGGCTACAAGGTGGCTTTCAGCAATGGAAAAGTACGTGTATGGAAGAAGAACTTTAAAGATGCTTTTACTCTTGGGTTTCGAGTTGATTCATTATATCAAGTTGGAGGAAGTCCGCTGCGTGTCATGTCTTGTGTCACATCTCTTCAGTCCGAACTATGGCATTGGAGGTTTTCTCACTTTCATTATAAAGCTCTACTCGATGTAAGAAAAATGGTGATCGGGATGCCCGAGTTCAGATTAGAGCAAGAAGGTGTATGTCCAGGATGTGCCAAAGGAAAGCTCAAAAGGGGACCATTCCCCTCAAGCCAAAGCAAGACCTCTGATATATTGCAATTGGTTCACTCATATATATCCGGTATGATGCCTGTGAACTCCTTGGGAGGATATTTATATTACCTCACTTTTACAGATGATTATTCTCGCAAGACTTGGATATACTTCTTGAAGAAGAAGGATGAAGTGTTCTCCTGGTTTTGACACTTCAAAGCCTTGATTGAGAATCAAACCAAAAAGAAGATCAAGACCTTAAGGACTGATAATGGGACTAAATATGAATCCAATGAGTTTCATGACTTTTGTAAAGAGACTGGCATTAAGAGGGAGACTACTACACCATATACTCCTGAGCAGAATGGTGTGGCAAAAAGGAAGAATCGTACAATTGTGGAAGCTGTCCGTGTTATGCTCCATGATCAAAGACTTCCGAAGTTTCTATGGGTCGAAGCTGCAAATACCGCCGTATATGTACAAAACCAATGCCCTCATCAAGCATTGGGTTCCAAGACTCCTGAAGAAATGTTCACCAGTAAGAAACCTGACGTATCTCATTTTAGAATTTTTGGAAGCCCTATATATGTTCATGTGCCTAAAGAGAAAAGGAATAAATTGTGTGCATCTGGAAAGAAAGGAATCTTCGTGGGCTATAGCGAAAATACTAAGGGCTATAGAATCTATGTAGCTGGTCAAAGGGAAGTCGAGATTAGTCATGATGTCACCTTTGATGAAGATATGGCTTTTAGCAAAGTAGACAATTTTCCTACTTTTAGGGGATCTAAAGAAGCTAACACCAGGGAACTGAAGGAAAAGGAAGATGAGACGATGCCTGATGTGGAAGAACCTATGGATCCTATTGATCCTCCTCCGCAAGAGCCTTCCTCTTTTAGGAAGAGGCCTTCATGGCTCAGGGGGACACTTGATGATGCTGAAGGACACATTGCACCTTGAGGAACCTTCCGTCAAAGTAAGAAGCCGAATAAGTATCAGGGATACCTAACCATCATGAGCACGATCATCCAAAATGAGCCTTCGTCATTCACAGATGCCGCCAATAATCAAGTATGGAAGGATGCTATGACCGAGGAATATGGGTCCATTATGAAAAATGATGTTTGGAATGTTGTCCCCACACCCTAGGACAAAGCAGTTGTCACTCCAAAATGGCTTTACAAGATAAAGCATGCAGTTGATGGAAGTGCGGAAAAGTATAAGGCTCGTTTTGTCGCTCATGGCTTCTCCTAGAAGGAAGGTATAAACTATGACGAGATATTTGCACCTATTGCCCGATATACCCTTATCCGCTCGATCATAGCCCTTGCTACTTCGCAAGGATGGAACCTACATCAGATGTATGTCAAGACTACATTCTTACATGGTTCGATCAAAGAGGAGGTCTATGTGAAGCAACCCAAAGGCTTTGAGATTTATCATCAAGAATATAATGTGTGCAGGTTGAAGAAGGCTCTCTATGAGCTAAAGCAAGCACCCTAAGCATGGTATGAGAGGATCGATATCTACTTGATGAAGCTTGGATTCATTAGGAGTGAAGCCGACCCTAACCTTTACTTTAAGGTTATAGATGACAAGCCTCTCATACTCGTGCTATATGTAGACGACCTCTTTCTAACAGGTGCATACCCTCTCATTCACAAATGTAAGAGGAAGTTGGCTTCTGAGTTCGAGATGAAAGACCTAGGACTTATGCACTATTTCCTAGGACTGGAAGTCTGGAAAAAACCAGGGGAGATTTTCCTATATCAAGGAAAATATGTGGTGAAGATATTGGAGAGATTCAGCATGGTGGACTGCAAGCCCGCAACTACCCTGATGGAGCTTGACTTCAAGAAGTTAAGCGGCAGTGCTGTTGGACCTGTTTTACGAAATGCTACCGAGTATCGTCAACTCTTCGGAGCATTAATGTTCTTGGTGAACTCCCGTCTAGATGTATGCTTTGCAGTCAACACATTGAGTCAACATATGGTTGAGCCTCACCACTCACATTGGATTGGTGCCAAGAATATGTTGAGATATCTTCGTGGCACAATCACTGATGGGTTGAGATACACTGTCGGAGATGTGAGACTACTTGGGTATATTGATGCTAATTGGGCGGGCAATGTGGTGGACCGAAAGAGCAATTTCGGGTGTTGTTTCTCTTTGGGATTTGCCTTGATATCCTGGATGAGCAGGAAGCAGAAGTCGGTGGCTTTGAGCACCGCCGAGGTAAAGTACATTGTTGCTAGCATGGCCTCCTGTGAGGCAGTCTGGTTGCAAAAGCTCTTCAGTGAGCTGTTTGGATTTACATTGGATACCACTGTGATCCTGTGTGACAGCCAGAGCGGGATCCATTTATTAGAGAATCTTGTATTTCATGATCACTCTAAGCATATCGATATCAGGTACCACTATATTCGAGATATGGTGCAATGAGAAGCAATAAGGCTCCAACATATTGCTACAGATGAACAGGTTGCCAACATTTTGACAAAGCCCCTAGGAAAGGTCAAATTCCCGACTTTCCAAGAACAACTTGGTGTCATTTAGAGACCCTCTTATGAGGGTCAAGTATGATGTATTGAGTTCTGGGAGCTCCAGGGGGGCGCGAGGTACTTCTTGGAGCGACATGTGACCACAAGGCGACTCACCATCCCCTAGCAGTGCACTATGTACAGAGTAAAGGTTCAACCTTCCCCTGTGACTCCCCATGGCGACTGTGGAAGATGATGATTAGTTCTCCCATGGGCTAGGATGATTTGTTCTCCGTGGCAACTGTGGAACATAATGATTAGTTCTCATGTGGGCCAGGATGATTTGTTCTCCGTGGCAACTGTGGAGCAGGATGATTAGTTCTCCTGTAGGCCAGGATGATTAGTTCTCCATGGCATCCACTCGACATGATGATTCGTTCTCCTGTGGACAGGATGATTAGTTCTCCCGTTGAGGCATCCTACCCATGCAGTCTGGGACTCATGGGAAGTACCTCTCATCTAATCAATGAGCAAGGAAACGATGATAGGGACCATAGTAGTACTATCGATGGATGCATCCCTGTATCTACCATACTCCCTATGCTAGGATGACCTCCATTGATCTGGGATCAATGATACTGATCTGGGATTAGTGAGAGCGGTTCACACTCTGAGACTGTCTTCGGGTCAGTGGAGGATGGTATGATACATCCTCGATCATTTCTTCTTCTTCATAGTTCAAGCAGAGAAAAGCCGAGCAGAGCAGAGTGGGGTTAAGCTATACAAGACAGTGCATTTGATGGATGGATAGTAGTGACGGTCTGACAGATTGTAGCTGAAGTTCTCCCTAGTTGAGAGGGAGTGTTAAAATTGGAAACTAGGGCCAAAATCCATGCGGATCACCTTATTTATGGCTTCTGATATTTTTCTTGGATTCGTCTCATCGAGAGGTGTAGGATTGATCTAAAGATCATCCAATTCCGATAAGTATTTATGGAGATATGAATTTATTTTGATTATGGACAAATTGTAAAGGTCGGCCAACAAACTTATGTAGGCTCAGAAGCCCAACAATCATGTTGATTCAACCTCAATGCTTTCATATAAATACAAGGAGCATTCTCCTCATTTGGACAATTCAATTCACTCATCTTCTCTCTCTCTCTCTCCTAGGCATAAAAGGAGCCTCTCTGTCTGTCACACGTGTGGCTGAAAGGAAGACGTCCTAGGGCAAGGAAGACATAAAAAGAAGGACACTAGGGCAGCAGGTCATCTCTTTGACCAATGTTGACCAAGCGTTGACCTACCAGAAGTGCAGATTGGGTGTGGTTGCCTCTCCTAGGCAGGCCACAATTTTTGGCACAAAAATCGAGGTGATCTGACCTCTGGTTTGACCGGTATTGACTGCCCTAGTTTAGGGCTGCAGTTGACTTCATAAATCTACAAATTGACTGAACTTTTGGGGCTGTTCAAGGGCTATTTCGTCAGGCTGTTCGAGGACAAGTTGACCGGAAATTGACCAAGCATTTTAGAGGTCAATTACAACTAGTTTGACTGAGTTTGACTTTGCTGATCTAGGGTTTGCTGCTGCTGATATAAAATTATAGAATTCAGATTTTGTACTATTTCTCTCTACTGAACTATTGAAGATAAAAGAAGATTTGATCAAAGGGTTTCCCCGAATTGGGGTTTGTCCCTATCTAGCCACCACATCTTGTGTCTCTTGTCTTGGCTTGTTTTATGTTGATCATTTAATGTTCTATCTGCACTTTACTTAATGTATATGTGATTTCTAATCTATGGCTAATAAGAAGAAAAATAAGTAAGCTTCTCTAAGCATAGAACATACGATAACTTAACAATTATGTTATTTAACTTATTAATTATTTATTCAAGTATAATTTATTTTATTAACTTTAGTGATTAATTTTTGGTTGTATGATTTTTATTTCTATATGCAATTAATTATTCCAACACAATTGCATTTATTTATTTATCAATTTATTTGTGCAATTGAATATTCATATTTATTTCTAATTTGACTTGCTTACATTTTAGTCTGGTTTACACTCATTTACTTTGTTTAATAAATGCACTCAATGCAATAATTACATTTGTTGGTCTTAGTAAGAACATGGATCGTCTTGGCAAGGATTCATCCTTCCATTCATTTATCCCTGTGTAATTTATTTCCTTCATGTGTGGTTTGTTCTACCTTTGCTGGGGGTTGCAACAATAAGCTTCCTAAGCCCACTGAGCATAAGTGTTCTATTTCGATTCTACAAGTGCATTTGTTTTATTTCCAGCATGTGTGTTTCTTTTTTCGTGAATGGTTGAACGATGCATGAGCAACCTAACACTTTCTGCAAGTGTGTTTAGTTTCCTGTAAGCATGTCTACATTCTTGCATGTTTACTTTCCTACAAGCGTATTTACTCGATTGAAAGTGTGATTATTGGGATTATGATTATATTAAGAGGGGGGTGAATTAGTATAATGGAAATTTCAAACAATTAAGATAATCAACACATAAGAACACCACATGTATGTGGCCTTAAAGGGAGAAATCTATAAATCTTATTTGTTTGAATATTCTTGTAGGTAACAACCTATTGTTACATCAATTTACTGGCACCAACTAGAAGGAGACACCAACCCCCTGATTTATAGGCACCAACTTGAAGGAGACACCAATCCCCCTAATCTATAGACACCAACCTAAAGGAGAAAGCAATCCCATAATTTAACTTTGGTTTGTATTTTGATATGCTTTTGTTCACAATTCTAGTATATTTCTCTTTGCTCCATTCTTCTTTTACTGTGCACCGTAGACTACTTCATGCCTCTAAATTCACACTTGTATACACTTAGTTATTTGGACAACTTGTCTCATCTCTACACATCCTCCTTATGCTTCATCCTCAAACTTCTCCATCGTATCCTTTACAAATATACTTTTATTAGTTCATTATAGAATTTCTACACCCTCTGCATACCTTTCCAGGTTGAGTTATTTATACCACTTTTCCAAATTTGAGCCAACATAGATTTGATTAGGGCCGCCACAACATGGGAATAATTTGATCAAAGGAAACATGCTTTGGGATATCTAATTTGGATTTGGGTTGACACGTTATAGAGATCCAGTTTCTTATGACCCAAATTACTTTATCAATTTTCATGTTTCTTTTGCCTCGGGTGTTAAACTATTAAACACTTGTGATCACACATCGTGACCACGGTGTAAGAAATATGTTTCAAAAGATCCAGAATCTGGATCCACTTTTGTATAATGATTATATGAATATATGGATGACTTGCTTATCTAGGTCCTTGACCATCAAAAACTTGTGCCTAGACCAAATTCTTAAACAATGAGTTCTAATAGATCTGAAGTTGGAGAACCATCAGAAGAACACTTTGTATTATGTCTCTTAAAATCCAAGTTGAACTGATACATCGACATAGAAAAATATTTATACCATTTCGAGACAATTACATCAATCTAATTGTCCGATCAGACTCTTAATTAATCCTACTTAAGTTATCTTAATAGTCAGCTTTACATTATATACTTATCTGACTCAACTGGGCTAGTCGACTCAATCGACTAGCCCCTCCAACATCTCCCCCACCATCAAATCCTTATTCATCCCGAAGAAGGGGAGATTTGGAGTGATACACGAATCAAAAGATGATTTATACAATTCAAAGTTGGTTCTTGACAAGCTAGATTCTTTACAAAATACATTGAGAAATAAGAGATAAATCAAGGAAGATATTTTGTTGGTTCTTTGACAGGTGCATCTGAAGGCTCGGGTGGATCTTCATAAATTGGTTCTGCAAACTGTTGCACTCCTTGATCCACTTCGACCTCATGTGATTGTTATTTTGAAGCTGCAACACATGTCGACATGCTAGATGCATAAAATTGATGGGTGGGTTGTGGCAGTTGTGCAGGCGACGAGTGAACAGGTGATGGCAGTGGCATGTTTGGGAAATTAATTTGATAAATTATTGGTGCAAAAAGTTATAAGTGTTCATCAAAGATGGACGATTCACGAACTACTCACCTTGCTTGAGCACTTGATTCCTTAAGGTTTGCCAAAAACAAAAATTTTTCCTCCAATGTGGTCTCCTAAGGTGTTGTTCAGTTGAAAGGCTTAACCTGCTCGATCTGATGGACCTAATTAAGTACACCCTGCAAGAAGTTAGAAGCATTATTTGCCTCAATCTATGCTTTATTTCCTTCTCTAAGCCACTGATGCTCATGTTGCATTAGTTGGGCTTGAAGCTCGCTTTCATGTTCTAATTATTTTTCCAACGTCTGTTTAGCTCTTGCATATGTCACTTCCCTTGCATCCAAATCACGAATAAGTGTTTCCTATGCTCTGATGTGACTATGACTCGATGCCAAGTAAGTGTGCCAATTGTTGAGTGTATTTGTCGAAGCAGCTCATTTATCAAGTGTCTGCTCCAAGGTTTGCTTGGCTGCTAGGACTCGTGATGATATTTTTGAAGCATTTATATAAATTTCTCACTTCCTGTTGTTGTTGCTCTAGTCTATAAGTCTATTATTTGTGTGCTTAGCTGCTCATTTTGGTCAATCAATTGATGCACCAACTACTTGAAGGCAGCAAGATGATCAACACCTTCCGCGGGGATGTTGATGTTAACTTTTTACACTGCCGAGTACTGATAGTCTCACCAACTATCCCTTTCTCATTCCTGTCTCTATTGAAGCTTGGTGTTTCATTTCTTTCTCCTTTTTAACCTCAATTTAGTTTCTTTTGCAGAATACTCTGTCACTTCAAAAACTTTCTTATCACTGGCAAGCTTTAGGTCGACATACTTAGTGCAGATATCAATAAGTTCTTTCTTGACTCAAGTTCATTGTGTACTTATTGTCAGCTCAGATGGCATTGTGTCCGTCAAAGAAGGTTGAGTGACTGATGGATTGGTGGATGGGATATCTATCAATATTGTTTGTTTTTGGTCTGTTGGCACAATCAACGTTTGTTGAGTCTGTTGACTCTAAGTCCAGACTGTGTCATTCGACTTAGTGCACAATTCTACTAATTTGACAAGTTTTCATCCGACTAATGTTTCTCTTGTTCAATATGTGTTGCGGAAGTAAGAGGGGTGTCCTTAGTTAAATCAATTTCAGTCATTTGAGTCTTACTTTGTGTACCTTCAGCCTGCTTTGACTCATCTTGTTGTTGGCCCAAATTATGATTGCGTTTTTTAGTAGGGTTTTCATTTTTCCTATTGGCAGAGGCGCCATTGTACATGATTATGATTTAATGAAGATTGATAAATTTCTTACATTTTCTATTGAATATTCTCCACAAAAGAATCCTTAGCATTGCCTAGTACTTGTTTTATATCTGCTTCGACAAATGAGACTATTTATTTTATCTTGCGAGGCCTTTTGACTACTTTGCTTTTTTGCTTTGGTAGACTCAACCACTTGTCAAACAACTTCATTAAATTGTTGTTGTTGTTGAGGGTTTTGTAACCAAATTTATGATAAAACCTCCCGCCATTGATTTCCTTCAAGGGTAGATGACATGACCTTAGGACTCTGAGACTCCTTCTGGCTGTATTTTTGTGATGATTCATCCAAAAAAACTGACAAGTTGACCTTAAAAGGTTGCAAATATAATGTAGCTTATGTCTCCTCTTCCTACTCTGCATTGGAGAGTAGGGTAATAATGTCCTCAACTTCTTTTAGGACTCCAGGGGGGATAGGAAAATTTGTATTAGATTGTCGGCGTAATTCATCAAATATTTTCTCGACAGTGGGTTGATAAGGAAATTCTTGAGGGTCCACTTTCACAAAATTGTTATGCCAAACTTTGGTAACATCTAGACATAATTGAATGTGGGAACAAGGTGGAAAAGCCCAATGGATATGCAGTGGAACCCCCCACTTGTTGGAAGACGACTTTATATTAAATAACTAATTTCTGAATATCTCATGGGGGGCCATAGACTGGGGTTTCCCCGATCAGCCATGTGAAAAAATCTTAAAATTAAGCAAGAGAAGCATATCTTTTCTAGTGAAGTTTGTCTCCCCAACTGGTGGATTAGATTTCATTACTAATCAAATGAGAAAAGAAGGGAAATGAATGTGTTTACTCGAGTTCCAGCAGTCCTGACAGTTGGTCTTTTTGAGGTCCACTAGGTATTCCACCCAATTATACGTCTTACCAGAGGTTGCAATCTCGCCAATTGCTTCTAACATATTTAATTTGACATTAAAGGCCCAACCAATAGGTGTGATATAGAGGGAAACAATCATAGAGTCCATCTAACCAAAGGGTCTTGGACTTGACTAATTACTAGCCTTCGTGAATTCTTTGCAAATGTTTTGCCAACCAATTTTGTGAGCCACTTGTTGCAATTGGAAGAATTGGGCACCTTCTCTCCTTTATAAGGTAGTCTTATAATTAAGTGGAAGGCAGTCTTGGATATTGACTATGTTTGGGCAAGCCAAAGCTTCCCATTATGGTATATTCTTATCAAATATTTGGTAGTTTCTTCCTTCATTTCGTGCACTTCTGCCACCAACAGGGCGCCAAGAATATCACGAATTCCTGCCTTCTCCAACCGCTCAGAGTCTGAATTCCATTTTTTATCTGGTTTGGTCCATAAGAGAAACAACTCATAGTGCTTCTCCAAGGAAGTATATTCTACCTTCGCATGTTTTATGTAATGCATGCAAACTTACAACTTTGTTTTCCCTGAAAGACCAGACCTTGATTTCATTCGTGGCGCAACTGTAACGTTGTCTTCGTCAAAGCTGACCTTTATTTTTTCCATTTCAAAATCACGTTGGAATTTTGTAGTCGTTAAGCAATCCAACAACTCAAAATTAGAAATCACATGACTTGGGATGTCTAGAATATT
This sequence comes from Pinus taeda, assembly GCA_000404065.3. Taxonomy (NCBI): domain Eukaryota; kingdom Viridiplantae; phylum Streptophyta; class Pinopsida; order Pinales; family Pinaceae; genus Pinus; species Pinus taeda. Next base: position 224,598 of record APFE030382263.1, on the reverse strand, counting down.
GTCAAGGTTGCAAATGACGCTTGATAGAATTTATGGCAAAATGCTAAGCACACCCTAGACATTGTGAGCTGTTATGGATTTAGAATTTAATGCACCATTATTTCCACTCGCTTCTTCTTATGTGATTTGTCACGTTGAATTTTGAGTTGATCCAGCGACGTGATGTATCATGTGCATGCCACTTGATCACCACCTTCTTATTGAGAAATCTAGGAGCAACTAGATTACGTGATTTCTCTTACTTTAATAACTACGTGTGATGTATTTTGACTTAACTCGATTAGCTTCTTCTTACACTTGATTATTATTAGTGTTCTTTATCATCAAACAACTACCAAACAATAAAATCAATGAGACAATAGGACACAATATGTAGGCGATCATCCAAGGCCAAAACCTCTCCAATTGAGAGGAAAACGCACAAAGATTATTCTATTCTTATAGAACTTCAATTGATGAATTCCAAGACCTATAACTTTTGACCAAGGCCCTCCAAGACCAAGTCAAACTTTGATTCCAAAAACTTCTGCAATTTCAACTTTCCCAGCAGATCGTTCTGGAACTTTGACCTACGTAACACATTCTTCTACAACTTCGACTTGCCCAACATATTCTTTTTCCACTTCGACCTACCTAGCACATTCTTCTGCAACTTTGACCTGCGCAGCAAATTCTATTGCCCAACAAATTCTTCTGCCCAACAAATGTAGAAACCCTAACACAAGAGAGAGAGAGGCCCAAAAACTTCGATCTAGTCCCTCTTCTCCTTCTTTGTCCTTCTCCAGCTTCTATTTTTAGAATATCGAAGTTTCTTGAGTGAGTCCAAATGAGGTCGAGCTCCTTATTTATAGGTTTGTGAGGGGTACGAATTGCTCTCTTTAGGCTGATTTGAACTTTGTGCCATGATGAGGTCTTGGAGAGTCTTTTGACTTGATTATGACCCAATAAACTTTGCTTTACAATATGTAACATGCCCAAATGGGTCATTCATACATGATAATGACTCAATGACTTTATAACAAACCTAGAAGCACTCAATGGGTGCTTTTCCTATAGATAAATTCTCTTGAGCATGAAACCCATGCCTCAAGACTTACAATAACATTTTTTTTTTCTATTTTCATTAAATACACAAAATCATGATTACATCTGTCGTTATGAAGACCGAACCTAGTTACATATTTCAACACTCCCTTTTAACTAGGGAGGTATTCATAATCCATATATGGTACTTAGACATTCTCAATCTAAATAATTCTCATAAGAAGGGTTGATTCTATATAACAACATATCAACTAGCATTATCACATAGCAAGGCCTTAACTAACAACTCTATATCTCCACAAGAACAGAGCATAATGATGGCGAGACCAATGAGTGGGAGACACCATCATGATTGTCTCTCAAGGAGCATACCCCACCCGGGTGTTCACAGGATATGTCCTTCTAGGACTATTCTTCTCTTGGATTCCCAGTCCTTAAAGAAGATCGGTCCTTCACTAAACCTCTTATCTGGGTTGCCTTGCCACATCCTGGAAGAGTATCGAATGTCAAATACTTACCCAATCATCCATTCTTTCTTCCCAAGTGAAGACAAGAATGATGTGTCTATCTCTCCTCATGACCTTCACTAGGACTTACGGTTGTTAGTCTTGGTCTAGTGCATGACACATGAAGTAGAGAACCATATCTTCCATTCCCTCTTAACTAGGGATGACCAAGCCATTCCTATAAAAGGAATTTACCCAAGCTCCCTCTTAACCAGGGACTTGTCAAGCTCTCTCTTAACTAGGGACCTATTTCTAGCAGCAATTTTTTATTCATTAGTGGAGATCATCGGACCTTCAATTTGTTGTAACACTCCTCCATTCAATGTCATGAATTTTATCTTTGATATTATGGAGCCTTCATCTTTGTAGGGCATCAGTCATCCATCACTTTCCTCAATTTAGTCATTTCATCCTTCCCTTTATTTGAAAGTGATTTTTTAGTCTACATCTAGATTTCCTTCATACAACTACCTTTTCTACATCATCTTTCCTTTAGGATTTTCATTCCACCACATGAGTGCTAGTTGTAGATGAAATCCACAACTCTTTTGCCGGTAGCCCTGCATTAACCCATCCAGATGTTATTCAAAAACAAAAAATGAACATCAAATCAAAATTACCTATTGTGATGGCCCTTCATCATGACATCTATTTACTTGCAATATTAACATCCCACACCCCTTCTTGACAAGGATTCAGGATATCTGGGACCGACTTGTAGTTGTTGGGGAAGCGCCTCAACCCACGGAACTAGTGCGATTGGCACTCAACAATGTCTCAGAGGAGTGGCAGGTATTCGTCCAAAGTATCTTGAGCAGTAACACCTTGCCAAGAGGGGATAGGATGAGGGTTGATTTGCAGCAGGAGAAGTTGAGACAAGCTCTAGTAAAGAGCACGTTCACTGGCACCAGCAGTGGATCAAAGTCGGTGACGAAGGAGGAGAATGTGGCCCTCACATTGAAGGATCCCATTCAAGGACAGGGGGAGTAGCGGAAGAAGAAGAATGACTTGTCAAAGGTCAAGTGCTTCATATGTGATGAACTTGGTCACTACAACACCCAGTGTCCTCTCAAGAAGAAGGACAAAGAGGAGAAGCATGACCAATAGGAAGCATCGGTAGAGACCGATAAGCTGTCCTCCAAGTTGGAGAAAGACTTCGCCATGTTTGCTAACATACCCCTAGGAGTCAAGTGGGGTGATTTAGTGTTGTAGTCCCAAGGCACTTCAAATGGGCAGGATCCTTGAGGAGCTCCACCTCTTGAATCAATACCTTGCTATGTGGGCCCACAATTTTCAGTAACAGGATGGCTCAGTGGTAGTAGATGCAGTCAGATGCCAGAGTGATAGATGCAGAGTCTAGTTGCATCTAGATGTTGAGGAGCGCAGTGCAGAGTTGGCAACAATGTAGAGTCAGTGGCAGTGTAGATACTCAGTGACAACGCAGATACTAGCAGCAATCAGAGACTTGGGAGACATATGCATCATAATGGTCACAATTGATTCAGTATTTAGGATGCTTCTCAGTTGCAGATGTTGCAGTTGCAACAATAACATATGGAGATGGAGTTGTAGTGCAGATGCAGTGTTGGCAATAGTTCAGCAGGGTCAGCAGCAGCACATATGCAACACATATCAGAGTTGTGCAATGGTTGGTGGGCAGCGGCAGCGTGACAAGAGATGATGCAAAGACAGAGTATTGTCATAGGATGTGTAGTAGCACACTAGAACACATTCCTCACTAAGAGGGAGTGTTAGTTTTTGTAGCATCAAATGTGTTCTAGCTACGAAATTTTGTGGAGAGGATAGAATACATGAGATCTCTAAAACCCAGAAATTGTTTATGGAAATTCTGCCTAGAAATGACTTAATTAGATTATTAGTCAGTTTTTAAATATTTCCTAAGTCTAAACTTAGGGGATATGATTAATTAATCAAAATTAATTAAGTTATGAATAATTAATCAAAATTAATTAAGTTAAGGTGTCATTGTTCTAGAAACTCACACGAATTGACTTCAAGTTAATCCTAGCCATCGATTAACATCTAATCTTGGTCGTTGAAGTCTCAACATAAGACTATAAGAAGAAGTCGATGGGGCTTGGAGAAATCACTTCAATAGTTTGATTTCCAAAGTAGCAGCAATCAGTTGTCAGAGAGAGAGCCAGTGAGATTAAAGCAGTGATTGAGGGGCAGGGATATTGAGCTAGAGGAAAAATTTTCCAGATCTGAGGGGGCAAGAACAAGTGAGTCGAATTATCCTAGAGAGGCAACACTAAGGGACTGTGCAGTGCTTAAGTCACACAAATTGATTTGGAGAGGAGAAAAAAATGTTCTCAGTTCCAGAGGGCCAGAGAGGAAATTTTATTAGCATCCAGAGGCATAACTACTTCATCTAAGCCCAGTTCATAGCAAGCCATCCAACTAGCTACGTAGAGGCTGACGTAGTGCTCCAGGAGGCTAATTTTTGATAGGGAAAGTCCAACCAAAGATTTTCTGTGGGAGAAGGGTATTTTCCTTCAGTGTTTTACTTAGATTTTCTTTTTGTTTTGATTTCCAGTTGGGAATCCATAGATGTACTCAGATTTTATTGTTGCACAATAAAATAAACCCTCACTATCGCACCGGTTTTCCCAAGTTGGGTTTTTCTAGGGACATTGGTCCAAAAATAGCTGTGTAAATTTATGTGTTTGTGCTAGTATTTCTTCCAGTGTTTATTTATTCCACAATTTTATTTTTGTACCTTGGACTGTGATTGATTCAATATTTGTTGTAGCAAATAATAAATAAACTGTTAAAAAATAATTTAACAATGAGGGGAATTATTTCTAGTTGTTGCAATAGGATTCGAGTTTCCGAATTTTCACATGGCATCAGAGCATAAAGGATCATCTAGAGAGCTCAGTAGAGAAGGAAGAGGGAGTTTCATTGTTCAAAAAGGGCATCATATCGAAACCCCAGAGGCAACGTAGTCACCTTGGCTAAGAGGCCGAATTTCTTGAGGAGATTTGATTTTTCTAAGTGTAAGGTAAAAAATTTCGATCTCTCCAGATCGAGGGATTCCAGAGGGTGAGGGAGCATCCAATATTTTTCTTAAAGCAGATCTCTAGTTGGACGCAATAGTTTTGTAACAGTTTGCTAGAGCAGAACTAGTGTCGGGTGGAAGAAGAGCACATACTGAGGAAAAATTTCCTCATGGAACTTCTAGTCTCAAGAAGTTCGATTTCCGTTGCAAATCAACGATCATTGTGTGTAGAGTCTCTCACTCTAGAAGGGAGAGCGAATAGCTGAGCAGCAGTCAAGCATAAGGGAAAAGGAGATTTTTTACTGTTGAAAAGTGTAACTAGGTTCCGTCTTCATAATGACATGTAATTATGATTTTATGTAATGAGATGTAAATAAGAAAAATGAAATTATTATATTGACTTGCTTCATGGGTTTCATGAGCAAGGGATTTTGTTTTGAGTCAAGACTCCCATTGAGAGTCCTTAAAATTTATTTGTAATATATTCATAAAATGTAAGAGTCACTGTCATGTAAATGAAGTCATGTTACACTTTGTAAAAGGTCAATAGTTCCTATGTAAAGTATCCTCCAAGAACTTGTCACCAAACGTCTTCAAGTCGGCCTACCAACTATGAAGAAGTTGTTAGATCAAGTCGTCCTAGCTCCAACTATCAATTCGACCTAAAGACCTAGTAAAGAGGTGTATATATAGAGGAACTCAGTCTCATTTGGAGTGATATAACTCAGATAAAAAATTCAATCTGATTTCAGCAAAGCGAAGTACAAAAGGAAGTGCGAAGAAAAGGCAGTGAAAAGGGTTTTCTCTAGGTTTACAAAAGTCACTCTTCTAGGGCAGCGAAGAAGGTTCTTCTAGGGCTACGAAGAAGGGATATTTTGGATCAGGGAAGAACACAGTGGATAGGATTCGTCTGGGCTCACAAAGAAGGATTCTTCTGGGACTTGCCAAGTAGGGTTTCTTCTGGGATAATGAAGGAAGGAATCTTCTGGGGCAGCAAATGAAAGACTCTTCTAGGTTATTGAAGTAGAGACCGAGCTTCTCTATAGAATACCTCAAGATAAAGATTCTATAGGGAAGTTGTGAAGGTGCAGTGGAAAAGTATAGAGATCGAGTTTCTCTAAAAGAGCTGAAAAGGAGCAGTAATATATCAATAAGAAAGGCGAAGGAAGGAAGAGGCAAATCATCAAGTTTGGTGACAAGGTTCTTGTGAGGATACTAGAGTCAAGGGTCTTTGTCAAGGTCTTGGTACTCATCAATTGATGATCTAGAAGAAGAATTTCAATCGGATTTTCCTCTCAAGAGGTAAGAGGTTTTGGCCCTAGCTGGAGAAGGCTACATACTGTGCCACTTGTCTTTATTTATTTTGGTAATTGTCTTGATGAAAAGAACACACTAATAAGATAACAAAGAAAATATCATAAGCTAAGAAGTAAAAGCATATCACAAGCAATTATCAAGCAGAGAAATTGTTAACTTTGAATGCCCTAGATTTCTCAACATGGTATTAGGGCTTAGGTGCTAAAGAAAAGAAGGGGCAATCAAAGTAAGATGACACACAAGAACTGATCTTCAAAGTGGACATCAAATCAAGTCAAAGGTCATCAACAAGATCAAGATATACATTATAGAAACCCGAAGCACTTCAGATATCATCACATCATCAAAGGATCATGAATCAAGCTCTCTCTCATCAATCACTCAAGAAGAAGGTCCTCTATCAACATTGAGATAAATGAGGAAGCAAGCAGCAATTTGATAAGTAAGTCTATGACTATATCTGATAATATCAAAATGTCTTTTTGCAAGGAAAACAATAAATTTGTTGGGGTTGTAAATTTCCTTGCATGGAAGAAAAGGAATAACCTAAATCTTATTGAGGATGAGGTCATGGATCACATTAAGGGATTAATAACCCAGCCTCCAAAATAAGATACTCAAGCTCATGCTAGATACATGAAGGGAGAAGTGAGAGCCCAAAGAATTCTTATAGAATTTATAAAAGACTCTCTAATTCCATATGTATCAAAATTGGAAATTGCAAATTGGTAGAGTTGTTTATTGTAAGTATCGCAGGAGAAGTAATCTCCTTAAGGCAGGAAATCTACAAACTAAAGATATCCAAGGAAGATGGAATAGCCTCATACTTCATGAGGATATCAGAAATTTGAGATCAACTACAAGAAATAGGAGAAGTTATGTTTGATAGAGAGCTGCCCACAATGGTACTAAATGCACTACCAAAAGAATGGGGTAACTTCACTTCAAGTTTATATGGGAAGAAAGAGACTATTCTATTTCAAGATCTATGGTCACTCTATAAGATCGAAGAAACCCGATTGAAGGAAAACATTGATGTCGGACGAAGTGAGCATAATCAAGCATATGCTACAATGACAAGAAGAAAGGGAATATTTGGAAAGTTTGGTCCTCCAAAGAAGAGGAAGAACATGGATAAGATAAGGTACTATGGATGTCATGAACTTGGGCACTATAGAAGATATTTTCCTAATTGTGGCAAGGTCAAGAGGAATAGAGAAGAAGCAAACATTATCGACGAAGTGAAAGAACCTAACTCAAGAAGCCTAAGAATGAAGAATTTAAATATCTCTATTATGACTGAGATCATCTTCTTCTCGATGTTGATTTGGGGTAGCATCAGATGTGCTCTAGCCATGAAAATTGGTGGAGAGGCTAAAGCACATGAGATCTCCAATACCCATAAATGGTTAAGACAGATTCTAAATAGTTTGGGAGATATTAAAATAATTAATATTTTTAATGGAGTCCCTAAGTCTAAACTTAGGGAAAATAAAATGTTAATGTGTATTAATATAAAACTGTGTTATAAGGGTCCAAAAGTCATGGATCAAGCCAGAGTTAATATTAGCCATTGATTAGGGACTTAATCTCCACCGTTGATTTGTCAACAATACAAGTATATAAGGAGGCTTGAGGATCACTTGGAGAACACACCAGAGTGATCAATTATTCTATTCTTTAGAGCGGGGTTTTCTAAGAGAGATAGAATTAGTGTTCAGTAGTGAGGGCCAATGAATATAGAAGTAGAGAGGTAGAGAGGGTACTGGGAGAATCAACACAGAATCTGGGAGAGAGGGATGCAGAGCTAGCTAGAGGCCATGCCTAGCCAGCTAGGGCCCACGCAGAGGCAACCAAGAATTGTGCAGTGCCTTAGAGAGCCAGCATGGGTGACACAAAGGCCCTAGAGGCCGACACAGAGGCTCTAGAGGCTAATGCAGTGCCTCCAGAGGCTAACGCAGGGATTATTGGGCTAACACAGGGCAGGAAGGGCTGATGCAGTCCCTAGATGCAGATGATGGGGTTTTTGTGGGGCAGATTGGAGATAGGAACTGTTAGAGTGTTTATCCGGGGTTTCAGCCAGAATATCTACTTTCGAGTAGAGAGGTACTACTGATGAGATTATTCTTTGTTGCGTGAGCCAGTTTTGGCACCTAGATTGTATTCAGAAACTGCATAATAATAAAACCCTAAGATAGTTGCATTGGTTTCCCGCATTCGGTTTTTTCGAGGACATTGGTCCAAAAACAACGGTGTCAGTTGTGTGCTTGTTTTGTTTCCTTCAATTGATGATATGTAGTGTGTTGAGCATGTACTTGTATTTATTTTCAGTATTTACATGGTAAATAACTTGTTAATTAATCAGAACAAGTAGGCAGAAATAAATCAGAAAGTACGTGAAGGGTTTCTAACAGTTAGATTTATAAATTCCAACATGGTATCAGAGAGTGGTTGCAGATCACAGGAGAACTGAGGACATCAGCCGAGCAGTGTAGCAATAGTAGAAAACAATTGTCTCGAGTGAAAAAAGTTGTTCCTAACAGAGAAGAAGCAAGGAAGGGGCGACACAGTGCCTGCGTCCTTGAAGTTTGAGCCTAGGAAGAGGATTAGCGCAGTGGCAGAGTGGAGAAAACTTGACCTATGCAATGCCCGATCATCTTTCTGAGTCAGGAAGGATTGACGCCCATGGCCAAGAGGTGCGAATTTTGCTGGTTCCGGGATTACGTAGAGCCTAGAATCTCTAACCTTTAGTTTGTTAGGGCTTAGGAGGTTGTGGGTAAGTTGCAGAGTGAAGCTAGTGGGGTAGTGTAGTGAGAACAATACCTAACAGGGCAAGACCAAGGAGGAGGGAGTTGCTACCGAGGATTTCTAGCCAAGAAATCCGGATCAATGAGGATCGAAGTGGGAGCATCTAGACATTGGCAAAGGGATTTCCAGGAGGGAAATCAAGGCTCAGAGGGAGTCACACCGAGAACTTCCAGAAGGGAAGTAGAGGAGAAATGAGATCGCAGTGAATGGGGTAAGAGACCAAAATAGACTGGATGGAGCCTCAAAATTTGTAGTCTGGAAGGCCAAAATCTTATCCATTCTAGACAGGAATAGTCTCAAGCAATTCGCCTTGAGGACAATAGTGGTCCCAGTTGACCCAGATGATAACGATAAGTACGAGGATGCAATGGTGAGGGCCAAGAGAATCATCCTTGGCGGGGTCAAGGGCCATGTAGTACCACACATTGCTGAGAAGAATATGACAAATGAGATGTAGGGAGGCCCTAAAGAAATTGTATCGGCATACTTCCATGCAGAGGAAGATGCTACGAGAAAATTAGCTGCGGTCATACCAGATGCAGAAGGGAGAACAGATTGACCCCTTCCTCGGTTGATTGAAGGAGATCCAAGATTAGCTAACTTCCATAGGAGCCATGTTGGATCAAGAATTGATGGTGAGAACAACCCTGAACACAGTCTCAGAATACTAGGAGGCGTTTGTCCAAAGCATACTAGGCAGGGCGACCCTTCCAGATTGGGAGGAAATGTGGGCGGCTCTTTGCAAAGAAGAGATCAAAAGGCTAAGCAAGGTGGGAAGCGACGGCAAGGGGATTAGAATCAAGAAGGAGGAAGAGGAGGATGCTACCCTAGCATGTGACGGAAAGCAGGAGAAACGAAAGAAGAAGGACCTCTCCAAGGTCAAATGCTTCAACTATGGGGAACTGGGTCACTATGCGAGCCACCGTCCGAGGAAGAAGAGCAAGGGAGAGGCTTCCGAGACCAATGTTGTAGTAGCAAGGGCAGAGAAGGAATTGGAGATAGATTATGATTGTGCCATGAGTGCTCACATGCCACTTGAGCAGAAGTGGGGAGGCATCGAGTTGTAGTCAGACAGACTACAGGTGATGAGGGGTAGGATATTCAAGGTACCCAACCTCTTGGATTATACCTTGCTACGGGAGCCCCAAACAGGAGTAGCAGGACTGGCGGATGTCAGTAAAGACGAATGCGGATGGAGCGTCAGAGGGAGCTACAATGTAGGATTCCCAAGACAACGCGAGGCTAGTAGGTTGCAATAGTGCGAGAGGGTTGAGAGTGAGAGGGATGAGAGCGTTGCACCAGTGCAGGATGGCATAGAAAGGTGTGCAATGATGCAAGATGCACATAGTTGTTACAACAGTGCAGAGGTCAGAGAGGGAGCACTTGTCAGTGACAAAGAGAGCTTCAACATCGAGATGTTTCTAGCCTGACGGAGATGTCAGAGTTGGGAGATCAGTTACTTACTTCTCATTAACTAAGTTGCATTGCAGTATTTAGCATTGGTAGTGCTATCGGTAACACAATGCAACATGATGAGAGGGGTTGCAGTGCAGATACAACAGTGGCAGTGGTAGGGCCATGGGCAGTAGAACAGATGCAGAGGGAGTTGTCGTACAAATGAAGCAGTGGCAGTGGTAGGGCCATGGGTAGCAATACATGATGCAACAGTGCAGAAGATATTAGGCAACAGGCCTAGCATCAGCACAGGGACCGATGCCGGATGATCAGGTGATGCTCAGTGAGGAGTATTACTAGAACACAGTCCTCACTAAGAGGGAGTGTTGATTTGGGGCAGCATCGGATGTGCTATGGCCACGAAAATTGGTGGAGAGGCTAACGCACATGAGATCTCCAATACCCAAAAATGGTTTGGGACGATTCTAAATAGTTTGGGAGATATTAAAATAATAAACATTTTTAATGGAGAAAATAAAATATTAATGTGTATTAATATGTAACTGTGTTAGAAGGGTCCAAAAGTCATGGATCAAGCTAGAGTTAATCTTAGCCGTTAATTAGGGACTTACTATCAGTCGTTGATTTTTCAACGAGAAAATTATATAAGGAGGCTTGAGGGTCACTTGGAGAACACACCAAAGTGATTAGTTATTCTATTCTCTAGAGTGGGGTTTGCTAAGAGATAGAATTAGTGATCAGCAGCAAGGGGCAATGAATACAAAAGTAGAGAGGTAGAGAGGGTACCAAGAGAATTAGCACAGAAGCTGGGAGAGAGGGATGCAGAACCAGTTAGAGACCATGCCTAGCCAGCTAGGGCCCATGCAAAGGTAGCCATGAGCTGCATAGTGCCTCAGAGCTAGTGTAGGTGACACAAAAGCTCTAAAGGCTGACGCATAGGCTCTAGAGGCTGACGTAGTACCTACAGAGGTTGACACAAGGGTTATTGGGCTGATGCAGGGCCACAAAGGGCTGATGCAGTCCCCAAAGGTAGCCATTAGGGTTTTTGTCGGGCAGATTGGAGCTAGGAGTTGTCAGAGTGTTTATCCAAGGTTTCAACTAGAATATATGCTTCCGAGTAGAGAGGTACTACTGCCGAGATTATTCTCTATTGGGTGAGCTGGTTTTGGCACCCAGATTGTATTCAAAAACTGCATAATAATAAAACCCTCAGATTGTTGCATTGGTTTTCCTACATTGGGTTTTTTCGAGGACATTGGTCCAAAAAGAATGGTGTCACTTGTGTGCTTGTTTTGTTTCCTTCAGTTGATGATTTGTAATGTGTTGAGCATGCACTTGTATTTATTTTCAGTATTTACATGGTAAATAACTTGTTAATTAATTAGAACAAGTAGGGAGAAATAAATCAGAAAGTATGTGAAGGGTTTCTAACAGTTATACTTAGAAATTATACTAGATAGATAGATTCCCACAATGGTACTAAATTCACTACTGAAAGAATGGGGTAACTTCACTTCAAGTTCATATGGGAAGAAAGAGACTACTTCGTTTCAAGATCTATGGTCACTCTGTAAGATCGAAGAATCCAGAATGAAGGAAAAGATTGATGTCGGACCAAGTGAGCATAATCAAGCATATGCTACAATGACAAGAAGAAAGGGAATATTTGGAAAGTTTGGTCCTCCAAAGAAGAGGAAGAACATGGATAAGATAAGATGCTATGGATGTCATGAAATTGGGCACTATAGAAGATATTGTCCTAACTAGGGCAAGGTCAAGAGGAATAGAGAAGAAGCACACATTACCGAGGAAGTGAAAGAACCTAAGTCAAAGAAGCTTAATAATGAAGAAATAAAATATCTATATTATGATTGAGATCATCTTCTTCTCGAGAAGGTACGTTCCACTTGTAAATTATGGATAGGGTGCAATTTAAATAAGATAGGATGCATCAGAATAGAAAATAGAATAGAAGCATTAGAAGTAAGAGCTTGAAGCACAAAGTATGTTTGGTACAGATCCTACTGATTACAAAGCATAGGAAACCTCTTTAATACTTATAGAATCATAGATCAACATCGACTGGAATCATCATAGAATAAAACATCTATCGGATGAGGATATGAAACATCCTCAAGTTTCTCTGATCACCAATATAAAAAGGAAGAAAAAAATTTCATCATGAATTCCAACTTGCGAGATTTAAGGAATGATGGTATGACAATTTAACAGGAAATCAGGTCTCAAGGATAAAATCCCTTCAAATGAAGCCGCTACAGGAAGTTTAGATGATAGAAAAGTAAGATGAGGTATGTATTCTCACATAGACAATTATGAAATTCATGTCATTTGGTTACAAATAATATGGAACACTATTTCCATCCTGGGAAATATGATCAAGAGAAGAAAGGATCTCCTCCTCCAAATAATTGCAGCAAAGCATAAGCCACACTAGATGAAATCAACATAATATGTTCTCACATTAATCACGAGGAAGCTAACTACAATCAAGGAATTATGATTGGAAGCTCCTGTGAGTGAAGTGTGTATGAAAAGAAAGGAAGAGATTGGGATAATATGCAACAAAGAAAAAAAGCATCTAAAGTCGAAGAAGACCTAACTAGAATATCTCCCAGAAAGATATGGAGACTCTGATGGAAGAAAAAGATAGAAACCCTTGACAATAGATATCAATGGGAGATGTGTCAATTTGCATGAAGGATGTTGATACCTACATGAATATGTCATGGTAAAAGATCATCACAAAGGTAATTCTGATTTGAAATTATTGATTATGTTTGAACTTGATCATATTGGGCTTATGTAGAATTGTCAAAGGTAAGATCTATGAATGAGTTCCAAACAAACCATATAGAATGATGTAATGTCAATCCGAAATTATGGCATGAAAACAGAATGACATGAAGCAAAGCCAAATGGAGAATTTGATGGATCACTTTCTAATGAGTTGAGGACATGACTAACTCATGAAAAAAGTGATGAATGATCTGTGCCCTATATATAGAAGTTCCCAAAGAATGAAGACTCCTTAGCGAAGAAGAAATTCATGACATCAAAGGAAGGAACTCTTCATGCAACTGGTTATTTTAGGATCTCCACATGAAGAGTTGCGAAAGGTCCCTGGTTAAGAGGGAGTTTGAGAGGAAGTTTCTTACTTGGAAGAACTTGGAAATTCCTAAGTAGGGAGTTAGGTACATTCCTCTATAATAAGAATGAGTACATTCCTTTAATGGAATAAAACCTCCTAGTTTGAAAAGGAGAGATAGACACATTGTTTTGTTCTTCATCTAGGAAGACAGAATGGAGGATTCTGTAATCATTTGGCATCTGATGCTCTTAGGGGATGAGATAGGGCATCCCATGAGAGAGTAGTCGTGGAGCACTGATAGTATTTGTGGGACTGGGGACTCCAAGAAAAGAATAGTCCTTATGGAGCATATCCTGAGTGAACCCGGGTGGGGTATGTTCCTAGAGAGATAATGATGAGTTTGCCTATAAATCATTGGTCTCATCAGCATTCTGCTATGATATTTTGGAGAGATAGAGTTGTTAGTCAAGGTCTTGCTATATAACAATGTTGGTTGTTATGATGTTATACAAATGAGTTACAAATCCAAATTATTCTTATGAGAGATTCTTCAAATTGAGAAAGTCCAAGTACCATTATGAATACCTCTCTAGTTAAGTGGGAGTGTTGAAAAGTGTAACTAAGTTCGATCTTCATAATGACATGTAATTATGATTTTATGTAATGAGATGTAAATAAGAAAATGAAATTATTATATTGACTTGCTTCATGGGTTTCATGAGCAAGGGGTTTTGTTTTTTAGTCAAAACTACCATTAAGAGTCTTTAGGATTTATTTGTCATCTAGTCATAAAATTTTAGAGTCATTGTCATGTAAATGAAGTCATGTTACACTTTGTAAACGGTCAATGTTGCCTATGTAAATTATCCTCCACGAAATTGTCACTAAAGCTCTTCAAGTCGGCCTACAAACAATGAAGAAACTGCTAGATCAAGTCGACCTAAAGACCTAGAGAAGAGGTGTATATATAGAGGAACTCAGCCTCATTTGGAGTGATATAATTCAAATAATAAATTCAATCTGATTTCAATGAAGAGAAAGGCAGAAGGGAGTGTGAAGAAGAGGAAGTGAAAAGTGTTTTCTCCTGGGTTACAAAATCACTCTTCTAAGGTAGTGAAGAAGGTTCTTTTGGGGCAATGAAGAAGGGATATTATGGATCAATGAAGAAGGCAATAGATAGGATTCTTCTAGGCTCACAAAGAAGGATTCTTCTGGGACTTACGAAGTAGGATTTCTTTTGGGATAGTGAAGGAAGGAATCTTCTATGGCAGCAAAGGAAAGACACTTTTGGGTAATCAAAGTAGAGACCGAGCTTCTCTATAGAAGACCTAGAGACTGAGATTCTCCAGGGAAGTTGTAACGGTGCAGTGGAAAAGGATAGTGATCCAAATTGGATCCATAAAGAATGATTAACAGAGCCATGGTTGTACCAGGTTGGGACAAACTTCAAAGAATTTAAAACAATGATAAAAAACACCTCTAAACCAGTGGCAGTGGCAGCCAGTGTGGAACGACGAGGACCTCGGTCAAAGAGCGCTAACCGAGGCCCATGGAGACTGTGCGGGAGGTGAAATTAGCCCCTGGGAGGCCCGAATCGAGAAACAAAGGGAGTTTTCGATGTGCGATTAGTGCTCGCTGGGCAAAAACCCTCAAAATGGAGAAGCCCCAAGCACTCGGTCGCATGGGAGCTGGGAAAACCGTGGGACGAAAGGCTAAGCGCTAAAGGCGGGACCCACTCCAAAACCGACAATATTGATCGGGGTCATCCATGGGCAGTAAGCAGTTATGACGAAAAAGGAGTGATTCCACTCAGCGCCAGATGCGGGGCAAGCAGAGGAGAGAGAACCACCGCTCATCGCGTGCTAATGGTCAAGCTAGTCAACCACGGGGGATGAGAAAATGGTGTCGGATCTGGGGGCTCTAGATCTAACGGCTGAGATCGCGCCTGATGGAGAAGACAAAAATTGATGGAGGGTTAAGCCTTGATTTAGAAGAACTTGAGGTCCACTTTGACTGCCATGGTGGCAGAAGACTCATTCCACGACATAACCAAAGAATTGAACCGACGAAGCAGGTTGGTGTAGTTCACAAGAGGACAAGTGGCCATCCCTAAGAGCCTCATGATGGTGCCTAAAAAAGGAACTCCAAGCGCAACTGCAAATAGGTGATTTGACGGAGGCGAAAGAGGAAGTGAACCGCCATGAGCTCGAATGGCTTTAAAGCCATGTACAGACCAGACAGAGGACATGAGTCGGGAATCGAAAGATGGAACACCGAAGACAGAAGACAAAGAGAAGAACCAGTAAGGCAAAAAGCAACAAGAGGACAAAGGGCCGAGCTGACCAAAGGCAACGTCGAGCACCAGAGAGCTTGAGAGACTCAAGCCATCCATGCGAGGATCTGTCAGACCAGAGAGATCAAAGAGCTGGCAGAGAAAAGAGTCTGTGTACTCTAGTAGTTTGGGGAATCCAAGAATCACCCTGCCAAGCCAATCTGTTTCAGGAGACTCATATTGAGCTCCTTCATTGTAATTCTCTGCTTCAAGACACAATAGAAAAGAAGGCCACCACTGAAGTTGGACCGGAGATGTAGCCCTGGAGGATAGGGTGAAATCCTTGTTAATTTCTTGTGTTCTTGTATTTGCTTACTGTATTTCTCTGTTGTTTTTCCATTTCAAGTGTCTGTGTATTTGCAATTTGATCGATCTGTTGCCTAAATAACATAAATAACATAGACACACACACGAACATATGAGTCTGTAATACCTCCATTTAATAAATTTTTAATTGAGGTCACTCATAGGGTGATTATCAGATCAAGTGGTATCAGAGCTTTAGGTTGTAAGGTTAGACAAGCTTGTGTTGGTTTAATTGTTGAATCCTCACTAGATCAAAGCTCAAATTAGGAGAAGGAGAGTTGGTCAAAACTAATCCTGAGAATGGGAGAGTCTATCCTCAGAAGACAATGTCAGAAGAAGGTTCTGTGGGGCCAGACCCTTAATTCATAGAAAGTTTCCTAGCTCTAAAGTCTATGGTAGAAGAAATGTATAGGGACTTTAGAAAGCATAAGGATGAAGATTCATCAGGTTCTAAACAAGACAAAGAAGAAGATGAGTCTCATTCCCATGAACACTCAAAGGGAAAAGGGAAAGAGGAAAGATTTCTTACACCTCCTAATAGCCCTGTGCATAATAAGAAAGCATATTTGATAAAGCTAGATGTTAAATTTGACTTGCCTATATATGATGGAGAGCTAAATACTAAAAAATTCGACAATTGGATTAGACAAATTGATGTGTATTGCAGAGTACAGAACATCGATTCAGACAAGAGAAAAATTCAGCTGGCAAGCCTATGCCTAGGAGGCACTGCCTTGGTTTGGTGGGAAGGCAGAACCCAAGCTAACATGAAAATACATGGTAAGATTACCTCTGTCTGGAGTGACTTTGTTTCTGCAATCAAGAAGCAGTTCTATCCATTGGCATACATGCAACAAGCCATGATGAGTTGGCAAACTCTCCGACAGTTGAAAGGGAAAACTGTGCAAGGGTACACTCAAGAATTTAGAAAGAGAACATTGATTCTGGGAATATCATTAGACTCACCAGAGACTCTTTTGAAGTACATTGGCGGTCTACACAACTACATGAGGCATACCATCCTCATGTTTAATCCCACTAGTATAGATGAGGTATCTGTACAAGCTACTCATCTAGAGGCTAGAGGAAAGAATGGAAATCCAGAAGTTGGGGGACCATTCCAACCCACTGCAAGCAGAGCAAGGGAAGAAGAGAAAAAAGTGGAAAGCAGGAGCTACACTACATAAGGCAAAGCTTCATGCACTCACTGTAAAAAGGTATGGGCATTATGATGAGCACGTTGGATTCTGCATCCAGAGCTGAGACCTAAGAGTCTGAGGGCAAGAAGAAGAATACTGCTGCAGCTATTCAGAAAGATTTGGGGTCAGACTCGGGAGATGAAACAATCATTGTAGCCACAGGTATAAAAGGTAAGAATTTTGAAGCATCTACTAGTAATTCTGCTCAAACTATTATTGATGAAGAACATAAAATAAGAAGACATGAACTTTTCCATATTCGAGTTACTTCCAAACATCAAAAGGTTGATACTTTGTTTGATAGTGGCTCACAAGTAAATTTGATTTCTGAAGCAATTGCAAAGAAATTGGGATTAGCAACTACACCTCACAAGAAACCCTACCCATTAGGATGGTTGAATGATAAAGCACAACTACAAGTGACTAGACAGTGCAAACTCAAGTTTTCTTTTGGGTCAACATTTGTAGGTGAGGTTGAGTTAGACATAATTCCTTTGGATATATGTGGAATTGTTTTGGGGAGTCCTTACTTGTATGATAGAAAGGCCATTTTATATAGAGCTGAGAACAAGTATCTACTTGTTAAAAATGGAATCGATACTTTGTAAGAGCTCATAAGTTCAAGAATAATTATACTCTCATAAACTCAGGCACACGAAATCAATGATAAATTCATGAAAACAATTCTTACTAATGGTTGTAAAAGAAAAGAAACCTAATCAAACCAATGTATTTGAGGGTTGTAATGCTAAGAAGCAAGCTGATATAGAAAAGATTGTTTCAGAGTATGATGTCCTGTTTCAGGAACCTAAAGGCCTGCCACCCAAAAAGGAAATAGTACATGATACTGTTTTGCAGCAAGATGTTCCATTGCATAACATTGGAATGTACAGGTTGTCTGCTTTAGAGAATGCTAAAATCAAGAAGCAGGTGCAGGAGTTGCTCGGGAAGGGGTTCATCAGGCCTAGCACATCACCATGTGGGTCACCAATTGTTTTGGTGAGAAATAAAGATAGCTCGTGGAGAATGTGCATTGACTACCGAGCACTGAATAAGATAACAATAAAAAATCGTTATCCCCTTCCTCGCATAGATGATATTTTAGATCAATTGAAGGAAGTTGTTTATTTCACCAAGCTGGACTTGCACAGTGGATACCATCAAGTCAGAGCTGTAGAGCAAGATGCATGGAAGACTGCTTTCAAAACAAAGCAGGGATTGTATGAGTAGTCGGTTATGCCTTTTGGCTTGACCAATGCCCTTGCTACTTTCAAGAGATTAATGAACGATGTACTCAAGCCTTTTCTTGATGATTTTGTTATTGTGTATCTGGATGACATTCTGATTTTCAGTAAAACGTGGGAGGAACACTTAAAGCATTTTAAGCAGACATTAGATGTTTTTAAAGGAGAAAAAATTTATGTTAAACTCTCAAAATGTGAATTTGTCAAAACATCTCTAAATTATTTGGGTCATATAGTACGGGGTGGTGAATTGAAAATAGATCCCTCTAAAGTGGCAGTCATTGTAAACTGGCCTAAACCCAAGTCTGCTACAGAAGTGAGAAGCTTCTTATGAGCAGCACAATATTGGAGGAAGTTCATCTCTAACTTTTCCTCAATTGCAGCTCCCTTACATGCTTTGACAGGATTGAACAAGGTGTTTCAGTAGGGAGGAAAACATCAGAAAGCCTTCGACACCTTGAAAGAAAAGATTAGTGCAACACCTGTACTAGCACTGCCCGATCTACAAAGACCATTTGAGATCCAAACAGATGCCAGTGACTATGCCATGGGAGTAGTGTTGACACAACACAGTAAACCCATATGTTATCATTTTGAGACTTTTAATCCTGTAGTTGTTAACTATCCTACATATGATAAAGAATTGTATGCATTAGTTGAGAGTGTGAAAAAGTGGAAACATTACTTAATGGGCAAAGAGACAGTAATACATACTAATCATCAACCACTTCAATATCTGCACTCCCAAACTAAGTTGCAACAATCAAGACACTACAGATGGATGGGTTTTCTACAACAGTTTCATTTAGTCATTAGATATAAAAAGGGCATACATAACAAAGTTGCAAACATGTTGTCTAGACCCATTATAAATGCATCTACTATACTTAAGCATAATTATGTACTACATGAAAGCTACATTGAACAATATTCTTAAGATATAGACTTTAAAGATGTATATGCAACTTTGAGTTGAGGCAAAAGAGTAGAAGAATTGGATTATCATGTAAAGGACCGACTCTTATATCACTGTGGGAAACTCTGCATTCCACAAATTGAGAGAGTAAAGATAGTTAGAGAAGCACATACATCTCTAATATTAGATCACTTTAGGGTAAGTAAAATAGTTGCGCAGTTGCAACGATTTTGTTATTGGCTAAAAATGAATGAGCCAGTTCCTAGATATGTAAGAGGGTGTACTATGTGTGCTAAAAGCAAGCCCAACAATAGAAAACTAGGCTTGCACACTCCATTACCAGTTCCTTCTCACCCTTGGGAAAGTGTTTCCATGGACTTTGTTGGAGGACTGCCTAAATCTAGGAAAGGTCACGATTATATGTATGTGGTTGTGGATAGGTTCAGAAAAAATGTGTATTTTGATACCTTGTAATAAACATATTACAGTTGAACAAATTGCAAAACTGTTCTTTGAACATGTATGGGTTCATTTTGGATTACCCACTTCTATTGTATTTGATCGAGACACCTGATTTGTGGGGAAGTTTGGTCAAGTTTGTGGGAGCTGATAGACACCCAACTGAGGAAAAGCAGAACTTTTCATCCACAAACCAATGGCCAGACAGAAGTAGTTAACAGGACAGTGATCTAGTTACTCAAGGGATATTGCAGCAAACATCCTAAGCTTTGGGATGAACATTTTTGTTATGTGTAGCATGCTTACAACAGAGCAAAACACTCTTCTACACAGAGATCTCCTTTTGACACCTGTTTTGGTTTCACACCAAGGTCACCTTTGGATTTTGTCTTTGGTAAAGATACCACAGTTGATGAACACAGTGTGTGGACAAGGCAACCAGGTTCATTGAACAGATCCCGGAGATCCACCAAGCAGTACAGGAACAGCTGGAAAAGAGCCAAGCCAAATACAAGGCAAGGCATGACAAGCATCAAATGGAGCATAGTTTTCAAGTTCGAGACCAGGTCTGGCTGTATATCAGCAAGGACAGGATGCAAGGTGAAGGTAAAAAGCTAAATCCTATCAGGTATGGACCTTTTAGGATACTTGAGAAGATTGGTGAAAATGATTTTCGCCTTGATCTACCAGCTTACATGCACATCTACTCAATCGTAAATGCAGATTGCTTGAGATTGTTTAAACCTTCAATGATTGAAGATCCTAAAGAGAAAACTCAATTGCCTTCTATTGATGACCTGCTACTTGAATATATGAATGAATTGCAGGAAGACACAGTCTTGGACAGGAAGGTGAGGACAATGCGTAGAGGAAATGTTGAGTACCTCATAATTGGACTCAAAGGTTCGAAGCTGAGTAGTGCAAAGTGGATTGAGATTGGGTAAATGAGACAGCAGTACCCTCACTTAGTCGATGCATGAAAGAAAACCAACTTTTAGTGGTCCAAAAGCTTTTCAGTGGGAAGGCCGTGATCCGAATTGGATCTGTAAAGAATGATTAACAGAGCCATGGCTGTACCAGGTCGGGACAAACTTCAAAGAATTTAAAACAACAATAAAAAATACCTCTAAACCAATGGCAGTGGTAGCCAGCATGGAACGACGAGGACCCCGGTCAAAGTGCACTGACCGAGGCCCATGGAGACTGCGCGGGAGGCGAAATTAGCACCTGGGAGGTCTGAATAAAGAAATAAAGGGAGTTTTTGATGCGTGATCGCTGGGGGAAAACCCTAAAAATGGAGAAGCCCCGGGCACTCGGTCGCATGGGAGCCGGGAAAACCGTGGGACGAAAGGCTAAGGGCTAAAGGCAGGACCTGCTCCAAAACCGGTGGTATTGATCGGGGGTATCCATGGGTGGTAAGCAGTTTTGATGAAAAAGGAGCGATTCCACTCAGCGCCCGATGCATGGCAAGTAGAGGAGAGAGAGAACCGCCGCTCATCGTGCGCTAACAGTCGAGCTAGTCAACTGTGTGGGATGAGCGAATGGCATTGAATCTGGGGGCTCTAGATCTAACGGCTGAGGTCGTGTCCGACGGAGAAGACGAAATTGATGGAGGGTTAAGCTGCGATTTAGAAGAACTTGAGGTTCGCTTTGACTTCCACGGTGGCGGAAGACTCATTCCATGACGTAACCGAAGAATGGAACCGACAAAGCAGGCTGGCACAGTTCGTAGGAGGACAAGTGGCCATCCCTGAGAGCCTGATGATGGCACCGAAACAAGGAACTCCAAGCACAGCTGCAAGCAGGCGATCCAACGAAGGCAGAAGAGGAAGCGAACCACCATGAGCTCAAATGGCTTTAAACCCATGTATAGACCAGACAGAGGACACAAGTCGAGAACCGAAAGATGGAACACCGAAGACAGAAGACAGAGAAGAGAAGAACCAGTAAGGAAAAAAGCAGAAAGAGTACAAATGGCTGAGCTGACCAAAGGCAATGTCGAGCACCAGAGAGCTTGAGAGACTCAAGCCATACCTGAGAGGATCTGTCAGACCAGAGAGGTCAAAGAGCTGGCAGAGAAAAGAGTCTGTGTACTCTAGTGGTTTGGGGAATCCAAGAATCACCCTGCCAAGCCAATCTATTTCAGGAGACTCATATTGAGCTCCTTCATTGTAATTGTCTACTTCAAGACAAAATAAAAAAGAAATCCACCACTGACGCTGGACCAGAGATCTAGCCCTAGAGGATATGGTGAACTCCTTATTAATTTCTTGT
This sequence comes from Pinus taeda, assembly GCA_000404065.3. Taxonomy (NCBI): domain Eukaryota; kingdom Viridiplantae; phylum Streptophyta; class Pinopsida; order Pinales; family Pinaceae; genus Pinus; species Pinus taeda. The sequence goes on along the minus strand of APFE030382263.1, from coordinate 202,646 downwards.
GTTCTTGTATTTGCTTACTGTATTTCTCTGTTGTTTTTCCATTTCAAGTCTCTGTGTATTTGCAATTTGATCGATTCGTTGCTTAAATAACATAGACACACACACCAACATATGGGTCTGTAATACCTTCATTTAATAAATCTTTAACTGAGGTCACTCATAGGGTGATTATCAGATCAGATAGAGACCAAGTTTCTCTAAAAGAGTCGAAAATGAGTAGTACTAGATCAAGAAGAAAGATGAAGGAAAGAAGAGGCAAAACATCAAGTTTTGTGACAAGGTTCTTTAGAGGATACTAGAGTTGAGGGTCCTTGTCAAGGTCTTGGTACTTATCAATTGAAGATGTAGAAGAAGAATTTCGATCGGGTTTTCCTCTCAAAAGGTGTGAGGTTTTGGCCCTGGCGGGAGAAGCCTACATACTTTTTCACTTGTCTTTATTTATTTTGGTAATGGTCTTTGATGAAAAGAACACGCTAATAAGCTAACAAAGAAAAGATTATAAGCTAAGAAGTAAAATCACATCACAAGCAATTATCAAGCAGAGAAATTGTTAACTTTGTATGTTGTAGTTTTCTCAACATTGACATTGTTTGAGATGGCCATTGCTGGACTTCAAGATCAGGACAAGTTGGATGGTGCTTCCAACTATGTTGTCTAGAAGGCAAGGATGTCCTTCCTTCTAGATGAATATGACCTGAAGACATATATAGATGCAGTGGTAGTTATCCCCATAGATGCAGATTAGCTGAAGGAGTACATAAATGATCCGGATTTAAACAGGAATGCAACAAATTACAGATATAATCGTAAATACAAAGATGCAATAGAAACAACACTTCATTTCATTAATATCAAATACTGAAATATGCTTACAAACATAATGGAAATAAGACTAGCTCGGGCAATGGTAGCTTATCTCTGAGAAGAGATATGGTGGCTAAATGCATATAAACTCTGTTATAATGAGGCTCAAAGGCCTATTTATTATTGAGAAATAATGGAAAACCCTAAACATCCAAAAACCTAACCCTAGGAGATGAAGCGCCAAACTATGGGCCCTGTTTGGGTAAATT
>APFE030382263.1:121514-200918 GCA_000404065.3 Pinus taeda | reverse complement strand
GCATACGATCTCCGTTTGATGCACACAATACCTCAATAGAAAGATCTATCCAAGGAATATGACCAACATCGATTTTGTGCCCATGTTGGTATCAATTTTTCTAAAAAACGTCGTTTAGGGCCTCAAAATGACTCTGGAATTTCAGGACCCGAAAAACTGCCAAAAATAGTAAATTGTGCTACAAGTAAGGAAACTGAAAAACTGAAAGAAACAATGGTGGGGGTCCAAATGGAATAGGCAACTTGCCACCAATATCCACCCAGACCATTCCTCCCCCCTTAGGAAGCAATGGTCCCCATGGCATTGAGTTCCTCCATGAGATGATTAAACTTCTACCGAACTTGGTCCCTGGTGAGCAACTTGTCTCGGTGAAGGAGTTGGCCTACTTTGACAAATCGATATAGTTGGATCCTTTGTTGTCGGGTGTTATTGATCTGTGTGTCCATGATCCAATCAGTTGTGGCTTGTTCCGTACAATCTAGATTTAACTTTGTAGGTGTGAGTTGTTCTGCAATGTCTGATGTGCCCAACAATGGTGGGAAGTATGGTTGAAGGCGGTCCACATTGAACACTCGGTGCAGGCCAAGGAATGGGGGAACGCTGAGCTAAAATGCATTGTCTCCCATAGCCTTGGTAATGGTGTAAGGACAATATCGGAGTGGTATGAGTTTCTGATAGGCTTCGGTAAGGCATTCCTTTTGCAAATGTAAGCAGACTTTGTCGCCCACCTGAAACTTGTGTGGCACTCTATGTTTATCATGTCGCTGCTTGTACTTGGCATTTGATTTCTCCAAAATGTCATGGACCTGCTATCGAATATGTTGGATGTGCTCAATGAAGTTTTTTTCCTTATCAACTTCAGACTCGATATGAGTCGAATCTGCTTGAGTAGCTGCAAACGACATGGCTACATAAATGAGACATAGTGGCTGGAATCCCAAGCCCACCTGAAAAGGGTTGTGGCCAGTCTAGCTATGGAGAGCTCGGTTATAGTTGTTTTGGACATAGGGGAGTCTCTCATTCCATGTGTGTGGATGCTTTGAGTTGTACATGTGTAGAATGTGTACGATCATCCTGTTGATGACATCTGTCTAGCCATCAATTTGGGGATGGAAAGTCGTGGACTTAGAGAGCTTGGTGTCCAACATCGACTAGATATTGGACTAAAATATACTGAGGAACCTGTTGTCCCGATATGAGATGATAGACTGTGAGATCCAAAAGTTTACCCACACTCATTCAAATAAGAGTTTAGCAGTGGCTTCTGCTGTGATATTCTTCTTGCAGGTCGCTATAATGACCATCTTTGAGAATCTGTCGATGACCACAAAAACACAGTCGTTGTCATGCTTAGTAGAAGGAAGGCCCAACATGTAATCCATGGAGATGGATTCCCAAGGTCGACTAGGGGTAGGCAACGGAGTATAGAGGTCTTGCTTCTTGATGGTCGATTCTGCAATGGCAAAGGTAGTGCACGATCTGATGTACTTCCTGACATCTTTTCAAAGATTCTGCCAATAGAAATACTTTTGCAGTATTGCCATTGTTTTATGGACCCTGAAATTCCCAATGACCTGACTGTAGTGCCCTTCCCAAATCATCTTGGCATGCTCGCTTGAAGGGACACAAAGGTGTCCTAAGTGGCATAATAGGGCATCTTGGAGGTGAAAATCTGGAACTTACTGACCCTCCAAGGGCATCTGGTATTTGTGGCCGAATTTTAGGTTGCTTTTATAGAGAAGTGGCCAATCAGAAGTCTCATGCCCATAAGAGTTGAGCACGGTGGTTAACGCCATGAGCGGTGGTCGGCTGAGGTAGTTTGCAACATTATTAATGTTTCCCTCCTTATACTTGATATTTAAATGGAATTGTTGCAAGTATGTGGACCACTTCTGATGGTGATCATTCTGCAACTTCCCTTGCATCTGTATGACTTACAGGGGTTGGTGATTTGTTTGGATGATCGTTTCCTTCCAAGTATGTCATCCAAGTATACCACTACAAATGAGTTGGTAATGGTTGTAAGATGTCATCCATTAGCCTCATGATGGTTGTAGGAGCATCTGGCAACCCGAGGCATAACCAACCATTCGAAAAGGCCCTCCTTGGCTTTGAAGGCAGTCTTCCACACATCAGAGGGTTCGATTGGTACCTGGTGATATCCGTACTTCAAGTCGACCTTGCTGAAATATTTCCCCACTTGAGTTGGTTTAGAAGGTCATCAATATGTGGGATCGGGTACCTATTCCAGACAATGATCTTGTTCAGCACCGTATAGTCAATACAAAATCTCCAAGTCCCATCCTTCTTTGTACCAACACGATCGGGCTCCCATAGGGCGATGAACTCTATTGGATGTGACCTTTTTGCACTAGTTCCTAAATCTGCCTCTTGGCTTTCATCATTCTCTAGAACAAAGCGGTGATAGATTGGTCCATTGGGCATCGACGCACCTGGGGTTAGATCGATGGAGTGCTTGACCTGACAGTGCAGAGGCACCACTGCGGGGGAGGTGAAGATGTCCTCGTAGTCCTCCATGGACTTGCCCATATGTTGTGGTCATGTGGAGGGGCCCTGTCTAGAGGTCGTGGCCATTGTCATCTTCTTTCCTTAAGGGTGTATCATCAGGAAAACAAATTTCTCGGTTTTGGAAATGAGCTTACTGACTTTTTTGCAGTAACCAAAGAGACGGCGGTAGGTGATGTTACCTCCGTTATCCTGTACAATTTATTTCCCAAAGTAACAATAACAGCTTGAGGCCTTGACTCATACACAACATGTCACGTCCACAAGTATGGTTGACCTAATAATACATCAAAAACATCAAGGGCAACAACGTCACACAATACCTCATCCGTGAAGGGCTTAATGTTGTATGGGAGGCGGCACTACTGGCTCACATCCTTGGTGAAGCCACCCGATGGTTGGTAAGCCTAACCGCTTCACGACCTCTACCGAAATGAGGTTCTTTTGGCTCTCGTTTTCGAAAATTAACCGTAGCGGGGAGCGCTTTACCCACATCTGGGAGTAGAAGAGGCGCTCCTCCTCCTCTGGATCTTCGGGTTCCTCCTTCTAGATCTTCGTGGTGGCAATAGTGGCATTGGGCTATGCATCGATAATATGCTTCCCTTTGTCATTCCCCTCGTCGTCGTTATGACTCAGAGTCGGAACATGCATTTGGTTCTGAAGCCTTCAGCTCGACCACTAGTGACTGCTTGGCCCAAAATTCACTTGTGTTGTGAGTGGAGCTCTAATGGAACTCACACCACTTTCTCATGTCCTTGTTTGGCTTTGCGGTGTTGTTCTTTGCTTTTGGCTTTGGAAAGTTGTCCTGGGTTGCCCTGCCTTGGCTTTGTCCTTTGTTCTTTGGTTTGGGGGAACCTTTCCCTTGCTTCGGATTCGTAGATCCAAAGTCTCGCTTCTTCAATTTAAACTTTCACTCGATCTTGACAGTGTATCGGTATGTCGTGCCGAGCGAGGAGATGTCCAAGAACTCCATCTCATCCTGGATGTATTTGTGTAGGCAGTCGCAGTACTTGAGTACAAAATGTTTCTCAGAATCCTTGATACCCAACTTCGTGCGAAGGGTATGAAAAACATTGGTAAACTCTGGCACATATTGGTCCCTTCCCTACCACAGCGTTGTCCACTTTATGTATTTATCCTCATAGCTCTCAACATGGTACCACTGCTCCTTAATAGCATCCCGGAACAAATTCCAAGTGGGTGTGGCTGAAAAAAGTGAGGTCGTACTTTCATCCTTATGCTCACAGTAGGTTTCCCACCAGTCCTTGACGTAGGGGGTGACTTTGAGAAGAGCAAAAGTAATCTTTCTCGGCTGGAAAAATCATGAACAAAAACATATCCTTCTAGAAATTTTAACAATTTATCTACAACATCTACATCTATTTGGCCCTCAAATATGGGAATTTCAAAGTTTAATTGTACTTTAAAAGGAGTGGAGCCTCCAGAGTGGCTGCTAGATGTGGATGTGTCGTTGGTGGGCAACTGTTGAAGGATCTGGGAAAAGTTATCCATCATCACGTTCCTTTGTTTCTCAAGGGCCTCCTCGAGCAATATTTTGATAGGATCTCCTACCCCCTCGTCTTTCTTTTCTTCCCCCATGGGTGACCATCGGGGTTTGCGAGGATGATCTTGCAAAGGTTCAACCAGATCGAGCCCTAACACCTTATATCCTGACCTCGTTGGGGACATGCAAAGAAAAATAGAGAAAGAGAAGACCGCTCTGATACCACTGATCTGGATTTAAATAAGAAAACAACAAATTATAGATATAAACATAAATACAAAGATGCAATAGAAACAACACTTCATTTCATTAATATCAAATACTGAAATATTCTTACAAACATAATGGAAATAAGACTAGCTCAGGAGATAGTAGCTTATCTCTGAGAAGATATGTGGCAGCTACATACCTCTGAACTCTATTACAATGAGGCTCAAAGGCATATTTATTATTGAGAAACAATGGAAAACCCTAAAGATCCAAAAACCTAAACCTAAGAGATGAAGCACCAAACTATGGGCCCTGTTTGGGTAAATTGGTACATCAACTTCCCGAGGTCCTAACTTTGGCATACGGTCTTCATTTGACACGCGCAATACCTCCTTAGAAAGATCTATCCAAGGACTCGAACTTTTGAATGATCAACATCAATTTATTGCCCATGTTCGTCCCAATTTTTCCAAAAAAACGTCGTTTAGGGCCTCAAAACGGCTCTAGAAGTTCATGACCAGAAAAACTTCCAAAAATAGTAAATTGTGCTACAAATAAGGAAATTGAAAAACTGAAAGAAACAATGGTGGGGGTCCAAGTGGAATAGGTGGGTGGCCACCAATATCCACCTGGATCAAGAAAGGAGATGGCATGGTCGAAGAGGTTGATCCTTGATTGTATTAGGGATCACATTGTTTAACACATTGCTGACAAAGGGACTACCAGAGAAATGTGGGAGACTCTCACCATGTTGTACCAGGGAATTTCTGAGCAACAAAAGATGTACTTCAAGGAGAAGTTGAGATGCAGCAGGATGCAGAAGGGGGAAGGCATAGACCCCTTCCTCACAAGGATTCTAGAGATCTGGAACAAGCTTACAATTGTTGGGGCAACATGTCGACCCACAAAGCTCGTGCGATTGGAACTCAATAGTGTCTCAAAGGAGTTGTAGGTATTCATCCAAAGTATCTTGGGAAGATACACCTTGCTAAGGTGGGAAAGGATGTGGGTTGATTTGCAGCAAGAGGAGTTGAGACGAGCTCTAGTAAAGAGCTCCTTCAGTGGCACCAGTGGTGGATCAAAGCAGGTTAAGGAGGAGGAGAATGTGGCCCTTGCATTGAAGGGTCCCAGTGAGGGACATGGGGGAGTAGTGAAAAAAGAAGGACTTGTAAAAGGTCAAGTGCTTCAGATGTGGTGAGCTTGGTCACTACAACACCCAATGTCCTCTCAGGAAGAAGGACAAAGAGGAGAAGCAAGACCAACAAGCATCATCAACAAAGATCAATAGGTTGTCCTCTAAGATGGAGGAATAATTCGCCATATTTGTTGTACCCCCAGGAATCAAGTGGGGTGATTTGGTGTTGTAATCCTAGAGCACTACAGATGGGAAGGATCCTTGAGGAGGTGCACCTCTTGGATCAATACCTTGCTATGGGGTCCCACAATTTTCATTGGTAGGATGGATCAATGGCAGTATATGCAGTGAGATGCCAGAGTGACAGATGCATAATATAGTTGCAGTCAGATGTTGAGGAGCGTAGTGCAGAGTTGGTAGCAATGCAATTGCACAATGCATAGTTAGTAACAACGCAAATGCCTCAATGATAGTGAAGATACTAGCAGTAGTCAGAGAATCGAGAGACAAATGCATCATACTAATCATAGTTGATTCAATATTTAGGATGCTTTTCAATTGCAGTTGTTGCAGTTGCAACAACAACAAATGGAGAGGGAGTTACAATATTGGCAACAATTCAGCAGGGTCGACAGCAACACAGATGCAAAACATATCAAATTTGTGTAGTGGTTGGTGGGAAGTGGAATCCAGACAACAACAACAACATGACAGGAGATGATGTAGAGACAAAGTGATGTCACAAGATGTGCGGTAGAGCACTATAACACATTCCTCGCTAAGAGTGAGTATTATTTTTTGTATCATCGGATGTGTTCTAGCCACGAAATTTTGTGGAGAGGCTAGAATACATGAGATCTCCAAAACCCAGAAATCATTTCTATAAATTCCACCTATAAATGACTTAATTAGATTATTAGTCAATTTTTCAATATTTCCTAAGTCTAAACTTAGGGAATATGACTAATTAATCATAATTAATTAGGTTAAGGTGTGAATGTTCTATCAAATCACACAGATCAAATTCAAGTTAATCTTAGCCATCAATTAATATCTAATCTTGGACGTTGAAGTCTCAACAAAGGATTATAAGAAGTTGATGGGGCTTAAATAAATCACTTTAGCAGCTTGATTTCATGAGCGGATCGACTTCCAAAGTAGCAACAATCAGTTGCAGGAGAGAGCCCGTGAGATTGAAGTAGCGATTGAGGGGTAGGGACAATTATCCGAAGGAAATATTTTCCATATTTGGGGAGGCACCAGCAGGTGAGTCGAATTATCCCAAAGAGGAAACGTTGAGGTACTGTGTAATGCTTCAGTTAGACATATCGATTTGGAGAGGAGAAAAATCCGTTCTCAATTCCAGAGGTCAAGAAGGAGTTCCAGAGGGTCGGAGAGGAAATTTTCTCATCATCCATAGGCAGAAAAACTTCATCTAAGCCCAATCCAAAGCAAGTCATGCAACCAGCTACGTAGAGCAGCATAGAGGTTGGCGCAGTGCTCTAGGAGGCCAAGTTTTGATAGGGAAAGTTCATCCAAGGATTGCCTGTGGGAGAAGGGTAATTCCCTTCAGTATTTTACTCAATTTTCTTGCTATTTGGATTTCCAATTGGGCATCCATAGATGTACTCAGATTTCACTGCTGCATAATAAAATAAACCTTCACTGTTGCACTGGTTTTTCCAAGTTGGGTTTTTCCGGGGACATTGGTCCAAAAATAACTGTGTAAATTTATGTGCATGTGCTAGTATTTCTTCCAGCATTTATTTCTTCTGCAATTTTATTTGTGTATGTTGCAATGTGATTGATTCAATATTTGTTGTAGTAAATAGTAAATAAATTGTTAAAAATTAATTTAACAATTAGGAGAATTATTTCCAGTTGTTGCAATAGGTTTCCAGTTTCTGAATTTTCACATACTAGATGACTCACTTCTACCCATAAGTACTACTTACTCTTTTAATAAGGTTTTCAAGAGCTACTTCCTTCTAATAGTGACTTCCATAAACTTCAATTATCTTTCAAGCTTCCCATGAGCTCTTGCTTTCAATCACATGTTATTATGATGCCATCCCCTAAAATGATGCATCATATCATGCTTCTAATGCTTCCTACCATGATATATATATTTATGAAGACTGAAAAGAACTAGGTGGAGAATACTTATCTCAACTACAATAGAGATCTTTTAATTCTTCCTTCTTGGATTTCTTCTTTTCGGCTTCTTCCACTTATTCAGTGATATGGGCTTTTTGTTAAAATTGGCAACTAGGGCCAAACTCCATGTGGGTCACCTCATTTATGGAAGATGATATTTTTCTTGGATTCCTCTCATCTAGAGGTGTAGGATTGATCTAATGATTATCTGATTCAGACATGTATTCATGGAGATATGAATTTATTTGTATTTCTTGACAATTTGTCAAGGTCGACCAGCAAGTAAAATAGTGTTTTACACCCCCAGCTTATCCTCAATGTGGCATATAAGAAGAGGAGACCTCGAGGCATTATGACACTCATCTCACCAACTCATTCCTCTCTCTCCTAGTCTCTTGGGTATGCGTAGGAGGAGGAACACACTCACACGTGGGAGAAGGAAGGACGCAGGTCTATTTTAGGGCAGCGTTGACCTAGTGTTGACTGTGGAGTGGCAGGGCTATATTATGCACGCGTTTACCAATGAATAGGAGGTTTGACTACGTTATTGGGTTGGGCAGCGAAGCATGGCTCGACCAATGCCCCCCCACCCAATAAGTAAAAAGAATTTATTCCCATAGAATCTCGATGAAACCGATGGCGGCCTTTTGGTCGAGTGTGCTAATGCACCCATCAATCACTCAAGACTCTCCTAGGCTATCCGCATTGCTAGACAGCCAAACCCTGGCCTGTTTGACCATGGATTTGATCGACGTTGACTAGTTAGGGATGACTGCAAAGTTACAGTTACATTGATTGTTGTTTGACCATATTTTATGGACTGTTTTGGGCTACTTACTATTGTTGTTGGAGGCGGAGTTCTCCTAGGTTGACTTGAGGTAATTTGGGAGTTGTTTGACCATCTTTGACCTTGTTGATTAGGATTATATTGTTGTTGTTGTAAAATCACAGATTTGTGATATTGTACTATATCTCTCTTTCTGCTGAATTATTGAAGAATATAGAATAACTGATCAAAGGGTTTCCCCGCATTGGGGTTTGTCCCTGGGTGGTGCCACATCTTATGTCTCTTGTCTTGGCTTTGTCTTTTGTTGTTTACATTTATCTTCTATCTACATTTTACTATCATGTTGATGTGATTGCAATGCTGCAGATTGATAGTGGGCTAATAAGAAGATTTGAAGTAAATTTCTCTTAAGCATAGAACATACCATAATTTAAAATGGTATAAAAGCTGAGGTGAAGACAAAGCCCAAGCAAGAGTGAAAGAGCAATCAATGAAGACAGTTGGAAAAATAAAAAAGGCTTCATCCGTTCCTCATCACACTTCTTGGCTAAAGACAAGCTCCGTGAGAAGTTTGACTATCATGGATAGAAGATGTGTCTTGATCTGACATTGGAAGGGCAGGAAGTGTTGGACTGGTTACTACAAGGAAAAAATACACTAAGGGTGAAGTCAAAGAGAAGAAGATAATCCAAGACTCTATTGACAAACGTCTGGTAGCATACATTTCCGAGTTGAACACCTCCAAGAAGATCTATGATAGCCTAGTAAGATTTTTTAAAGTTAGTGATGCAAATCAAGTTTTGTTCCTCAAAAATAAGCTAAAGGATATTAATAAGGGCAAGGATGAGGATATTCAATCCTACTTCTTAACGATCAATGAGATCAAGAATGATCTCCTATCAATTGGAGAAGTCATTTCTGACAGGGAACTAACTATCACTACCCTTGGAGGGCTCCCATCCAAATGGTATGTATCTAGAACCACTCTTCTCAACAATGATCGAATTCCAGTATTTGAAGAATTGATGGCGAGATGCATTCAAGAAGAGACAAGGATGGTGGAGCAAGAAAATTATTCAAGCAAAGGCAACCCCACTGCTTTCTCCTCTCATGCTAAAAGGAGATATAATTCTGGGTCTAAAGGTCACTTCAAAGGAAAGACCGGATTGAAGGGTGGAAGGAAGGGAAGACGCTTCATTTACAATAAATTTGGCCACTATGAGAGGGAGTGTCCAAATAGAAAGGACACGTCACATGATGATGATCAAAATCACTCCAGGGGCAACTCCAACCACAATCAAAGGAATGGCAGGTTCAATGTTATGAAACTAGCTCAAGAAAAGATAGTAAAGGTAGATCAACGCCTTAGAATTCAGCCTCTTCGAGGGGGAAACCTCCTTTACATTACATAAATGAACAATTATTCGATGATACAAATGAAAATACCTCCTTTATATATATAGGAGTCTAAGGGGTCATTATATAATCAGAGCCTACATAACAATAATAATGTAAGGGCACAATAATAACAATAATGGGCTTCTATGGGGCACAATAGTAACAATATGGGCACTACATGGGTACATCAATATAATAAGAGGGTTGTACTAATAATAATAAGGGGTTACACTAGTAGTATAGGGGCCTAACATTCAATGGCAAAGGAAAGAGGAATGCGAGAAATCAAGGAGGTGGTCAACCCTCCAAGAAAGCAAGGAACTCCAGGTATGAATCAAATATTGTTAACAATAAACAAGATGAGTATTATTTGATACCGGCCCTCTCCACTACCTCTCCTCCAAACTCGTTAGGAAATTGGTTTATTAATAGTGGTGCTTCAAAGCACTTCACTAGTTACAAGGAAGTTCTCTCTAATATTATAGAGAAAGATACAAACTTGGAGATTATTCTTGGAGACAATTTCACCTATCCTGTAAAGGGTGTATGGAATGTTACTCTTCAATTAAATCAAGGTAACACAATTCAATTACAAGAAGTCTTATATGTACGTGATCTCAAGAAGAACTTGGTGTCCATTTTGGCAATGGAAGACAAAGGCTACAACGTGGCCTTCATCGATGGCAAGGTACATGTGTGGAAAAAGAATTTTAAAGATGTTTTCACTCTTGGGTTCCGGGTTGACTCTTTATATCAAGTTGGAGGAAGTTTGTTGGGAGTCATGTCTTGTGACACATCTCTTCAGTCTAAACTATGGCATCGAAGGTTTTCCCACCTTTATTATAAGGCTCTACCTGATGTGAGACATATGGTGACATGGATTCCCGAGTTCAAAGTAGAGAATGAAGGTGTATGTTTGGGATGTGCCGAAGAAAAGCTCAACAGGGGACCATTCCCCCTTAGCCATAGCAAGGCCTATGACATTTTGCAGTTGGTTCACTCCGACATATATGGTATGACGCCCATGAACTCTTTGAGAGGATATCTATTTTATCTCTTTTACAAATGATTATTCTCACAATACTTGGATATACTTCTTGAAAAAGAAGGATGAAGTGTTCTCCTAGTTCCGTCACTTCAAAGCCTTGATCGAGAATCAAACTGAGTAGAGGATCATGATTTTAAGGACTGATAATGGGACTGAGTATGAATCCAATGAGTTTCTTGACTTTTGTAAATAAGATGACATTAAGAGGGAGACCACAAAACCATACACTCCTGAGAAAAATGGTGTGGATTCCAAGAATCTCGAAGAGATGTTCACTAAGAAACCTGATGTCTCTAATTTTAGAATTTTTGGAAGTCTCGTATATTTTCATGTGCCGAAAGAGAAAATAAGCAAATTGGGTGCATCTGGAAAGAAGGGAATCTTTGTGGGCTATAGAAGAAATTCTAAGGGCTATAGAATCTATGTGGTTCGTCAAAGTGAAGTCGAAATAAGTCATGATGTCACCTTTTCCGAAGATATGGTTCTTAGCAAGGTTGACAATCTTCCTATTCCTCAGGAAAGATAAAGACGCTGACACCAGGAAGATGGATGAGAAGGAAGATGAGATGATGCCCAATGTGGAAGAACCTATGGATCCCCCTCAGCAAGAGCCTTCATCTTCTAAGAAGAGGCCCTCATGGCTTAGGGGGACTCTTGAAGATGCTGAGAGACATATTGCACCCAGAGGAACTTTCCGTGAAAGTAAGAAGCCGACTAGGTATCAGGGATATTTGACTATTATGAGCACCATCACTCAAAATGAGCCTTCATCTTTCGGAGAAGTCGTGAAGCATCAAGTATGGAAGGATGCTATGAATGAAGAATACGAGTCCATCATGAATAACGGTGTCTGGGATGTGGTTCCCAGACCACAGGACTAAACAATTGTCATCTCGAAATAGCTTTACAAAATCAAGCATGGAGCTGATGGGAGTGTTGAAAAGTACAAGGCTCGCTTTGTTGCTCAAGGCTTCTCTCAAAAGGAAGGTGTGGATTATGATGAGATATTTTAACCTACTGCCCGATACACCACTATTCGCTCGATCATAGCCCTTTCCGCTTCACATGGATGGAACCTACATCAGATGGATGTCAAGACTGCATTCTTGCATGGTGCGATTAAAGACGAATTCTATGTGGAACAACCTAAGGGTTTTGAGATTCATAATTGGGAATCTCATGTATGCAGGTTGAAGAAAGCCCTCTATGGGTTGAAGCAAGCACCCCGAGCATGGTATGAGAGGATCGATAGCTACTTAATGAAGCTGGGATTCAATAGGAGTGAAGTCGATCCGAACCTTTAAGGTTGAAGATGATAAGCCTCTCATACTATTGTTGTATGCTGATGACCTCTTTCTAACAAGTGCAAACCCTCTCATTCACAAATGTAAGAGGGAGTTGGCTTCCGAATTTGAGATGAAGGACTTAGCACTGATGCACTATTTCCTAGGGCTTGAGGTCTGGAAAAAGCCAGGAGAAATTTTCCTATCACAAGGGAAATACGTGGTGAAGATATTGGAGAGAGTTGGTATGGTGGACTACAAGTCCGTGACTACCCCGACGGAGCTTAACTTCAAGAAGTTATATGGTAGTGTTGTCGGACCTGTTTTGGAAAATGATTCTGAGTATCGCCAACTCATAGGAGCATTGATGTTCTTGGTGAAATTTTGTCTGGATATATGTTTTGCAGTCAACAGGTTGATCCAATATATGGTTGAGCCTCATCAGTCACATTGGATTGGTGCCAAGAATCTTCTGAGATATCTTCAAGGAACAATCACTCATGGGTTGAGATACACTATCAGAGATGTGAGGCTACATGGATATTCTGGTGTTGATTGGGCAGGTAGTGTGGTGGACTGAAAGAGCACTTCCGGGTGTTGATTCTCTTTGGGTTCCACTTCGATATCCTGGATGAGAAAGAAGCAAAAGTCAGTGGCTTTGAGCATCGTTGAGGCAAAGTACATTGCTGCGAGTATGGCCTCTTGTGAGCTTGTCTGGTTGAGGAAGCTCTTCTCGAGTCATCTGGACATACGCTGGATACTATCGTGATCCTTTGCGATAACCAGAGTGGGATTCGTTTATCAGAGAATCTTGTATTTCATGATCTCTCCAAGCACATCGATATCAGGTACCACTTTATCTGGGATATGGTACAACGAGGAGAAATAAGGCTCCATCATATTGGGATGATGAGCAGGTCACTGACATTCTGACGAAGCCCCTGGGAAAGATCAAATTCTTGACTTTCCGAGATCGACTGGGAGTCGTGGAGAGACCCTCTTATGAGGGTCTTATATGATGCATACATTGAGCTTTAGGAGCTTCAGGGGACTTGGGGTACTTCTTGCAATGATGAGCGACCATAGGGTGACTCACCCTCCCCTAGTGGTGTGTTATGTAGAGGGTAAAAGATTTAACCTTCCCCTATGATACCCTATGGCTACATGTAGGTAGGATGAGTGGTTCATCCTTCTCCTACCAAGACATCCTACCCATGCAGTCTGGGACTCATGGGAAGTACCTCATTTGGCCAATGAATAGGGAAATGAGAATAGGGACCATAGTAGTACCGATGGATGCATCATGTATCTACCGTACTCCCTATGCTATGATGACATTGATCTGGGATCAATTGGAACTAACTTCAGGTCAGTAAGAATGGTATGAGACACTCTCTTTATTCGGAACTAACTTCGGGTCAGTGAGAGTGATATAACTCACTCTCTTTTGGAACTGATTTCGAATCAGTAAGAGTGGTATGACACACTCTCTTCATTGGGACTGACTTCGAGTCAGTAGAGGATGGTATGATACATTCTCAATCATTTTTTCTTCTTCATAGTTCAGCAAATCAGAGCATTACAGGTCAGTGCATTTGATGGTAGAGATAGTACCGACAGATAGATGGATTAGCAGATGGAGTTCTCCCTAGTTGAGAGGGAGTGTTAAAATTGGCAACTAGGGCCAAACTCCATTTGGGTCACCTCATTTATGGAAACTGATATTTTTCTTGGGTTCCTCTCATCGAGAGGTGTAGGATTGATCTAACGATCATCCGATTCCGACATGTATTCATGGAGGTATGAATTTACATGTATTTCTTGATAATTTGTCAAGGTTGGCCAGCAAGTAAAATAGTGTTTTACACCCCCAGCTTATCCTCAACGTGTTATATAAGAAGAGGAAACCTTGAGGCACTATGACACACCATCTCATTCCTCTCTCTCCTAGTCTCTTGGGTATGTGTAGGAGAAGGAAGACACTCACACATCGGAGAAGGAAGGACACAGGTCTATTTTAGGGCAGCGTTGACCTAGGGTTGATTGTGGAGCAGCGGGGCTATATTATGCATGTGTTCACCAGCGAAGAGGAGGTTTGACTACATTCTTGGGTTGGGCAGCCTCTCCTAGGCTAGCCGCATTGCTAGACAGCTAAACACTAGTCTGTTTGACCACGTATTTGACCAGTGTTGATTGGTTAGGGCTGACCATAGAGCTGCAGTTAGATTGACTATTGTTTGACCATATTTTGTGGATTGTTTTAGGCTGCTTACTATTTTGTTGGAGGTCGAGTTCTCCTAGGTTGACTTGAGGTCATTTGGGAGTTGTTTGACCAGATTTGACCTCGCTGATTAGGATTGTATTGTTGCTGTTGTAAAACCACAACAGTTGAAGAATATAGAAGAATTGATCAAAGGGTTTCCCCGCATTGGGGTTTGTCCTTGGCTGGTGCCACATCTTGTGTCTCTTGTCTTGGATTTTCTTCTGTTGTTTACATTTAGGTTCTATCTGCATTTTACTATCATGTTGATGTGATTGCAATACTAGCAATTGATATTGGGCTAATAAGAAGATTTGAAGTAAATTGCTCTTAAGCATAGAACATACCATAATTTAACACTTTTTTCCTTCCTATTTTGATGTTGTCCTTCTTGAGCTTAGGATAATCCCTCTTATAGTTCCCATATCCATAGTATTGAACCTTCACCATATTCTTCTTCCTTTTCTGAGGATCCAATTTCTCAAACTTTCCTTTCCTCTTCGCCATGGCAATGTATGCTTGAATTTGCTTGTTTGATCCTGCATCACTTTTTGCTTTCAACCTGGTTTCTTCAATTTTGCATAGTGATCATAGCTCATTGAATGGAATGGCTTCCATTGTCCCATAAATGCTTGATGTAAAGTTACCCCATTGCTCTAGTAGTGCATTGAGTGCTATAGTAGTTGTTTCCCTGTCAGACGTTGTCTCTCCCAACTCTTGTAGTTAGTCCATTATTCCATATACCCTCATAAAGTATCATTCTGTATTCCTTTTATATCATCATCTTGTAGAGATTGGTTCTCAATGATATCACTTCTCCTGCAGAACTTACGGAGTATAGTTCCACCAATTTGTCTTAAATGTATTTTCACTTTTCCAATTTTTTTACATAAGGATTCTTTGAGCCCTTATTTCCTTTTTCATGTATTCAGTTAGAGCTTGAGCTTCTTCCTTTGGAGGTTTAGTGACAGAACCATTAACTTTCTTAACGACTTCATTTTCTATGAGGATCAAATCCATCCTCCAATGCAAGAAAATTTGACAACCCAACCAATTTGTTTCTCTCCATGCAAAATGAAGTCATTTTGATAGATTCAATATAGATATAAAGATACTTACTTGTCAAGTGAAGATGCTCCTTGATGTTAATATCTTCAACTTGATGGCTTTTTTATTTTCATGATGATAGAATATGTTTTCTTGATGAAGATGTCTTCCTTCAAAAGCGATCCTTCAATGAGAGGGAGATCACCTTGATTCCTTGATGATGATGATTACACTTCTTCATGCTTCTCTAGAATGTAGAGACTTGTAGATGCTTCACTATGTATTTCTTCTATGGATAAGCTAGGGTTTTGAGGTCTTCTTACAACTTCATATTTTGGCCCTTCTTCAAATTTTCGGCTGGAATATGGATAAACTTTCCAACTTTTGACTTCGCTTTACCTTGAATCCTTTTCTTGAAAATTTGGCTTGTTAAATAGTTTTTCCTTAACCCAAACTTTGGCTCCTTTGAGTGATTGCAACTTTTGGTTTCTACTATTGTAGGATGATGCCCTAACCTTTGAACGTGTGGAGGAGAATTAGCCCAAAACAGAGCAGGAAATGCTTCTCTCTTCTTTATTCTTCCTTTGTTGGGTAAAAGGTTTCTTCTCTTTCTTGATTGAACTCTTCTTGATGCTTCTTAGATGCTTTTCTAGTGCTTCGACCCTTGAGTGTCCTTCTTTAAGCTGACTTTCCTTGTCTTGACACCTTAGCTCTGATACCATGTTGAGAAATCTAGGGGCAACTAGATTAGGTGATTTCTCTTACTTTAATAACTACTTGTGATGTATTTTTTATTAACTTGATTAGCTTATTCTTACACTTGATTCTTATTAGTGTTCTTTATCATCAAACAACTACCAAACAATAAAATCAATGAGCCAATAGGACACAAGATGTAGGCGATCAACTAGAGTCAAAACCTCTCCAACTGAGAGGAAAACCCACAAGAATTATTATCTTCTTATAGAACTTCAATTGATGAATTCCAAGACCTATAACCCTTGACCAAGACCCCCCATGACCAATTCAAACCTTAATTCCAACAACTTCTACAATTTCGACTTGCCCAGCAGATCCTTCTGCAACTTCGACCTACCCAACACATTCTTCTGCAACTTTGACCTGCCCAACATATTCTTCAGCCACTTCGACCTACCTAGCACATTCTTATGCAACTTCGACCAACCCAACAAATTATTCTGCCCAACAAATTCTTTTGCCCAACAAATGTAGAAACCCTAACATGAGAGAGAGAGAGGGGCCCAAAAACTTCGATCTAGTTCTTCTTATCCTTCTTCGTCCTTCTCGAGCTTCTACATTCAGAAGATTGAACTTGCTTGAGTGAGTCCAAATGAGGTTGAGATCCTTCTTATTTATAGGGTCATGAGGGGTACAAATTTCTCTCTTTAGGCCAACTAGAAGTTTCCTTAGGTTGAATTGAACTTTGTGCCATGACGAGGTCTTGGAAGGTGTTTTGACTTGATTATGACTCAATATTTTTTTTTTACAATATGTAACATGCCCAAATGGGTCATTCATACATGAAAATGACTCAGTGACTTTATAACAAACCTAGAAGCACTCAATGGGTGCTTTAACCTATAAATAAATTATCTTGAGCTTGAAACCCATGCCTCAAGACTTATAATAATATATTTATTTTTCTCTTTTCATTAAATACATAAAATCATACTTACATCTGTCATTATGAAGACCGAACCTAGGTACATATTTCAACACTTCTTCGTGGAGTGGTAGATGATTTTGGAATGATTTGAAATGATTTATGGCATACGTCTAACAGTGATGCAACTTGCAAAGTATGTGATGTGTCATGATTAAACTAATGTGTTTGAATATTTTGATGTTTTAATTCTAGTTTTTGTCTCTTGTGTACTACACTGTCAGACTCGTGTGCTTGGAATTTATTTATGAGACTTCCATCTGACATGTGGTCGAAGGCTTTACCCTTCTTACCTGTCATGTCGAAATGTTCTTTATGTCCATGATTTGTCAAAGGGTTCTCTTCTTCTTTGAGTCAGTTTCTTGATTTGCCTGCTAAGTTTGATTCTCTATCATGTTATCTAAATTTCAGTCTATGTTTGTGTCATCTATCGTGCTTGGAATGGCATTGATCCATGTTTTGTTTGATCTTGCTATTTAAGAGATTGCACAAATCCTTTTCTTGCTCCATATTTCTATCGCTTTTGTTTGCTTGATTGTTCTTTTCTCTTTTTATTGGATTTCCAACTGCTCCATGCGTTACTTTAATCCTAATTTTTAATTGCTTCTTGTAATAATTTGCTAAATTCTACTTAAGAAAGAAAATTACTAATTTTACAAATTTTGGTCGGTTAGCCTGCCACAAAGTGGTTTTCAATAACCCATGTTCCTAGCGCCTCAGACAGGTTTTCACTAGGAACACGCCATTGTTATTAGGAGACATAGTTTTTGAGTTGAGAACTGCCGACAAGTGACTTGAATAGATGCCCCTGTAGTGTCTTCAACTGAATTGTTCCTAAAGGTCATATGTCTTCAATCACAAGGGGTCCCAACCACACAATTTCTAATTTCCTTGGTTTACCCTTGACTCGGTTTTTGTATATTAGAACTAGATCACTCACTTTAAAATTCCATTGTGTCATGCCTTTTGTTGATCTTTGTTAATTTTCTAGTGAGAGTGCATGCAGTCAGTCTTCCTCAAGTTGTTGTCACTGTTGGAGTCGTTCATTCTACAACTTTGTATTATACTTCAGTATGGTCGACACACTTACTGCATTCGTTGAGCACTAGAATTGAACGACTACTTCCTTACCATAGACAAGTTTGTGCGATATGCCCAAAGGATAGTTGGAACCTTGCTGTCCTAGTCGTATTTTTCTAAATTGCAAATTTTTGTTAATCCTTTGTGCAATGTTTTATTGAAAGATTCGACGACGTCATTTTCTTGTGGGTGATTGGCAGTGGTTTTTCTGTGTTCAATCATAAATTTCTTCATTAGTGTTTGGATCATAGCATTCACAAAGTGAGTTCCTCTATTACTAATGATGACCAAAGGACAATCGAACCGTGTTACTATGTTCTCATATATGAATTTTGTTGCTACTTCTTTGGTACATGATTCGACTGGTTTTTCCTCCGCCCACTTCGTAAGATATTCAACTATTTCTATAATGTATTTTTATCCCACCCGTCTATCTCTTTTAGGAAATGGTTTGACGAAGTTGATTGCCCAAATCTCAAAGGGTAGCGATGGGACAATTAAATGTAATGGCATCTAGTGTTTGGGTAATGGACGCCCAAATCTTTGGCATATATCACATTTTTGTACATGCAGTTGACAGTCTCAAAATATTGTTAGCCACCACAATCCTGCTTGCAGTATCTTCCTCGCGGTTATGTCACCCTAGTAATGACCTCCTGCTCCCCTTTCATGTGCATCATCGATGATATCATTCCTTTCATGTTCCCAGGCACATCTATGTATACCTAGTTTGTATAATTGATCATTTATCAAAGTAAATGGAATTGCTTTGATTGCAATAGTATTTTCTTCTTTTAAGATAGTTCCTCTAGTGCTCTTCCCACATGAAAAAAATTCTGCTATTTTGGCCAACACTGCAGGGACTGATTCAATTCTAAAAAGGTGCACATCCGAGAAATCATCCTCAATATCCGCCAACTCTTCTCCAAATTCTAGTCGAGATAAAAGATCAAGATTGACGTTCTTCTTTCCTAGTGGAACAATTACTTCGAATTCAAATTCTTGAAATAATAATAACCAACAATAGATGTGCCCTTAATGAATTGGTTTATTCACGAGATATTTTAATGCATAATTATCAATATAAAATATATATGGGTTTGCCATAAGGTAATCGCAGAACTTCTACAGAGCGAAGATCATGGCAAGAGCTTCCCTTTCAATCATTGAGCAATTTCTCTTAGCTTTATTGAGTTTTCAATGAGCATAGGCATTTGGGTCGTCGATTGCTTCATCGTCAAGTTGAGCCAAAACTGCTCCGACGACTACATTCGATGAGTCAACATGCACATGGAACTATTTTGACCAGTTGAGAAACTTAAGGAAAGGTGCTACAACTAACTTCTTTTTTAGTAATTGGAATGACTCGTCACACTCTTTTGACCAAATGAATGGCACCTTTTTCTTTAAATTTCATCTATGGGGAATGTTATATCTGAGTAATGCCTCATGAACCATTTGTAATAATTAGTGTGTCCCAAAAAGATTTTAATTTTCTTCTGGTTTATAGGGGGTTTAAAGTCTAGAATCACTTTAATCTTTGCCATATCAACTTTGATTCCATCATTTGAAACCACATGGCCTAGCAATATTCCAATTGGTGTTTCAAAGATACATTTTTTTAGTGTTCAATGATATATGAATTTGTCTACACCTTTCCAACATTAATCTTAGCCATTGTATATGATCTTTGAGAAATGTGTAGATCATCCAGTCGTCAAAGTAGAATACCATATTTTTATAAATGTACTCCTGGAAAGCTTTGACGATGAGCTGAGAAAATAATGTTAGTGCAGTTTTTAGTCCAAAAGGCATTGCACGATAAGAAAAAGAACCAAACTCGGTAACAATCATTGTCTTTTTTGTATCCTCTTATGCATTAGGCACTTGGTTGTACCCGAAGAAATTGTTTGTAAAAGAGTAGCATTCGTGACTTGCGAGTTCATTTATAATTTTTTATGCAAACAGAGTAGGAAATGGATCATTCACTATTAGTTTATTTAACCCACGGTCATTGACACATATGTGTAATTTCATAGGATCGTGCTTTTTAGGTTGCACAACCATGGGACTTTCCCATTTTGATGTTTTTATAATGGGCTTATACTTATGATCAAGATTATATGGTCTATTTTTTATTGGCTTAGATCTTGGAATGAGGTTGATTTTCATCTCCCCCATTTCTTTCATAGGTCCCTTTATGTATTTTTAGTCACGGGCAAATACATTTTGGTAATCTCTAAGTAAGTCAACAAACTCCACTATTTGTTTGTCCGACCAATAGTCATTGAGTCGGGCGATCTTTCGTCGGTCGTCAATAGATATGTCAAATTCTCGTATTTTCACTTCCACATCCATCCAGTTGAGTGCCTTCGACTCATCGAGTCATTGATCCCCAAATTTCACTGCAGGCGGAAAATCTTGTTTTTCTGGTTTCTCAATTTCTTGTTTGTCAAGTTTGTACATTGATTTGATTCTTTTGTGTTTCTCCAGTTGATCTTTCTTCTAGAAAAAACTTTGGCCAGGGATAAGTTCTTCTAATTATAATCAGCTGACCAACTTTGGTTCTGATGTTCATGACACAAAACTACATGTTGATGAGGTATCGACTACCACTATTTGATTGTCAGTTGGTTTTCTTTTATAAATTCCTTTATTTTTTTAACCATGTCATTCAATTCTCATTCCTCCGGTTTGAATTCAATGCCTTTGATGAAATTCTCTCTCAATCCTTTCCATTGCAAGGATTTCCCCCAATCTTCCTCTATTTTATACCATTTATTATGTAAGTCATCTGAAGTGTTCAGGAACATATGAGGCCAGACTCTTTCATTATTGTATCCGGTCCTCTGCCACTCTGACTTGGAGTTTTGTATGTGACAAACAAGGTATCGTCCAGGGCTAAAGATGGGTATGTCTACCTGTTTAGAAATCTTCCGACCTTCAAATCTTTCCATGAAATATTTTTTGTTGTTGTCCATGTTTGAAGTCGAGATGAGTGGGTATCCAACCATCTTACTTCCTAACCCGTAAATATCTACATGAGAACCCGCATCTTTCCTTGTTCGCCAATGACTTTGTTACTTGTTCAACATGATTTATAGGTGATGTATGTTCATTAAAGAAAATCATATTGTTGGTATCTTGCATTAAATCTGCCGAGAGTAGTGGCAGAGTTCCTCTACAATTATTCTCTTTTAAAATAGGAATTGCTTTGATAGAATAACAAGGTTATATTTTTTTCGTTGGGATTGCCTCAATCATCTAGAACCCTTTAGCTTTTGATTCGTAGTTCTTGACTTTCCACTCGTAGAGCTTCGTATAAGAATTTTGGCCAATAGAGAGAGGAAATCTTGTCAAAATTTCACCAAAATCACTTGGTTTGACGTTGTTGCAATCTTCATGCAGTGCTCGGTACAACTGTCTCATTTTTGTTTCTTCTTCATAAGCTTTGATCCATGGCTTTCCTTCACGTGGGTCCATAGGAATAATAATTTCTTGTCGTTTCCTTTAAGCTTGATTCTTTCTTTCTCTAGTGATATAGTTGCTTTCATCCTCCAACCCCATGGTCTTTCGACTAGCACAAGATATCCAAGTATTCCGTCAACTAAATCAGTGACTTCAAAATCAACTGTCGTTGGGATGCCCATTATTGAAATTTTCGCTTGCCTTAATGTTCTGATGGGTTCTATGAATCTTTGATCAACAAGTTTAAGATAGTTAGTCATCTTATGTAGATTTGATATGCCCATGCTTATCCATGTCTCTCATGGAAGTATATTGACATGAGATCCAAAGTCGACAACAACTTGTTTTACCGTATATCCATTTATTTCAAGGTCGACTTGTGGATTATGATCTTCAAATTGCTTTCCTTGTGATATTTGTCGGACATTTTTACATCTTTCTATGCTTTCATTACAATCTTTTAACATGTTCAGAAGTTCTACTAAATGACCAACTAAATGCTCTTCTTTTAAAAGTTCTAAAAATTCTTCTAATATCACATCCTTTGCCATTTTTTGTGATTCGACTTCTCTGGAAAAGAAATCAATTGCTCTTGCCATTATGCCATTTTTTGCCTACATATCCAGATATCTAGTTGCATTTTTGGTTGGTCAAAGGACTTGCTGAATATTATCTTTTCTAGTGCCTAACCTCGTAACCACATGAAAATTCTTTGAATTCAATATATCTTGTTTCAAAATAGTTTATAGTAAATTGACAATTCTTTTATTTAAAACTTTTTTGATAATTTTGGGGCAATTTTTTAATGAATGATATCAGTGTTTTGATCTTTTTGCCTATCAAGTTTTCCACTTCAACTTTGAATTCCTTGAACTTTTCGAATACCTCATATTTTGTCTTCAAGAGATATATCCACGTCTTACGGGAGAAGTCATCAATAAATCTCACATAGTACAATGAAGCACCAAGTGATTCACAAGAATTGAACAACACACATCAAAATGAATCAAGTCCAAAGCTTCCTTTGACCTATTGTCACTGCTTGGAAATGGTTTCTTGATGTTATTACCAAGATCACAACCTTTGCACACAACATCATTCTTGATTTGTAGTTCAGGAACCCCTGACACTATTTGACTCAATTCAAGCAATGCTCTAAAATGAAGATGTCCATACCTTTTGTGTCATAGCTCACTTCTATTTATCTCATCATGTACTAGTGCTTGATTTAGTTGACTCACAAGTCTATACAGTCTTCCATCACAAATCTCAATCACCCTAGCATTATCTATACTAGAGCCCTTTGACCAAACAAGTACTTTTCCATCCATAAAAGCAACTCTATATCCTTTATCTTCTAAACAAGGAATAGAGACAATATTATTTTTCAAACCTAGTACATAAAGGACATTGTTAAGATGCACATTGTTACCAAATTACAACTCTATGGATGTCTTTCCAACTCCTTTGACTGCATAGTTATTATTGTATCCCAATTCAACCGTTTGAGACAACTTCCTTTCTGTCATACTTGAAATATTCACACGATTGTTGGTCACTTTAATTGCTAATTAAAGTACTACATAAATTGTCAACCCAGGGAAGTTTGGTTATTTCAAAGGTGACTGCGTACTATATGTACTCAATCTTAAAAGCACTAAAAGTTGTAGTACAAACAAATCACACCTTGCTTTAATAACTGAAGCTCCACTTTGTGTTACAGCAAATATACTCTATTGCAGATATCTATTAAGTGATGCTTAATTTCATTCAAGGAATAATTCAACATAAAGGAATAAATCTGCAAAGGAAAACAATGGCTATGCTGTAACAAAGAATCAGGACCCTGTTCCCAGGACGGGAACCTTCAGCACCTGCCTCTGTTTATCTAGCTCGCCGATTCACTTTGTAAGCTTAATCACCGTGAGACACTCATGAAATAACTTTAACCAATGCAACAATCGATTAAGAAAGGAGTAGAGTTTTAGCAAAGGTAAAACAATATCCAGAAAACAGTGCTTGTTAACAAGGTATGAATAAAACACACACTCAACACACTGCAGAGAAATATAATGGGTGAATCTTGTGATGAAGGTGGGCCCTGTCCTTCTCACAAGATTCCCCAGGAGACGAGAACTAGAAAAAGATGTTCAAAACAAGAGTTTTATTCATCCATCAATATGTCATGTTACAAAAAGAAAAGATTCTAGTCCTGTCTCTTCAACTCAACCTTTTTCACAATCTGTTCCTCCCCTTCTAACGTAGATGTCTCCTCTCTATAAAGAGGAGACATCTATTACAAAAGATTTACATTGCAAAATTTTGTTTAACCCATTATACAAAAATAGGGAAATTAGTTTCCCGTCAACAAAATGTTGTTACAACAATACTGTCTTTAGATCATGGACGTTACATCCAATGTAACAGCTTCCTCGGTGATCGATCTGGTTCATCTGTTGCTGTCAAAATTGGAACGCAAATCTCAACTGTTTCAGCTTCAAGATTTGTGTGTCGTTCTTGCTTTTTCAGCAACTGCAAAAATAGTCTTGCAAATTCCGGGCAGTTTCAGCAACGCGGACTGCACATCATTCTTTAACTGTTTCAGCAACTAACAATTCAAAGATTAACTATGAAGATAGCATGATTATATGTTAAATAATTAAATGTATAGTGATGAGAAGAATCACTACATACCTTTGGAATAATTGAGTCAAAACACTAACAAGGACTTTCAAATATGGGTTGAAAAGGGTAACATTATAACAAAATGTATAGTTATAAAGAGACAAAATGAGGTCCTAACATCCCCCCCAACTGAAACGGTTGCATGTCCCCATGCAATTTTTACTCTGAGTCTGAGTTGGAATACTGGGATGTACAGTGCAAATTACTTATGCAGTAAGAATAGAAGGTGTTGTTAGCCATGTTTCTAAAACCTTGGGCATTCTGAATTCTCTTCCATGCTGTAAGCTCTTCCTTTTTGGACAACGTGAAGTGAGCCTTATATTGTTGTGCTGGCAGCCAAAGAAGAGGGAAGTGGAAGTGATAACCCAACCATTTTTGGGCACACTGTTGCATGCATTTCACATAATTAGGTAACCTTGATATTGTTGTTTGAAGATTGGGAGGGTTAAAACGA
Organism: Pinus taeda; assembly: GCA_000404065.3. Classification (NCBI taxonomy): domain Eukaryota; kingdom Viridiplantae; phylum Streptophyta; class Pinopsida; order Pinales; family Pinaceae; genus Pinus; species Pinus taeda. The sequence continues at coordinate 176,192 of APFE030382263.1, read as the reverse complement.
TGATATTCTCTCCTCTCCTTAGGACAATGCTCCCAAAATAGATTATTTGCTTGTATGGCTAGAGTGCCCTTAGTCTTGACATAATGTTGGCAGTCCTTTAAGACTACTGCACGTAGTTCTCTAATATGCTCAGTCATCCCTGGCTCTTGTAAAACCCGTCGATTTTCAACAATAAAAGCAGTAGCATTCTGTGGCTCAGCTCGGATCCAGAGAAGGCAGTTCTCTTCATTATGTGTTGCTGACATGAAAGCATTTTTCCAGGTAAGATGATTGGCCAGGAAGGAAACGAAGACTCTAATCTGAATGTCACCAATGAGAGGAATCAAATTAAGCTTCATATCTTTAGGTATGGCCTCATTATGAAGATAGAGTTCACATAGCAAATTCTATTCACTAATTGATGCTTGTGCAAAAGTTTCAATAAACTGCTGAGGTGTAGACACCTCGTGGGGTCATCCATCTCTGATTGCTTTCACTTGGAAGAACGCTAAGCGTTCTCTTAAAAACACAAAATAGTTGAAGGATGGTTTTCTAGTGGCGAGTAATCTTTGAACCAGGTCAAAGATAAGAGACAGATTGGTTTTTAGCTTTTTGTTTTCCTTGTGTTGTGCACAAGACTGTTCTAGGACTTCCCAATTTCTATATACATGATTCAACCACACTGATTTATGTTCTTGTAATGCGTTTTCTTGTGACATGGCATACTCTTTCTTCCATGTATCCCTCAGTTCCTGAAAACTGTAGGTCTGAGTGAAGACAGTCCTTGCACACCGGGGTTCAGTCTGAGTGAACACACCCTTCGAAGACTTTGGTGCTGGTTTTTCAGCTTTAACAGCTGGGGTAGGCCATGGTACCTGTGGTTTCATTTCTTCTTCAGAGGTCTTTGAAGGCCCTGTTGGTTCTTGTGTAACAGCAGGGCGCTCCTTAACTATGACAGGAGTAGATGCATGGGTGGGTCCAGGTAGTGGGACTTCGATGATCTTATAACCAACTCGAGAATAGAGATCACCACACTGGCCACACATATATTCATTATATCTATCCTTTTCTGCACTTCTCTCAACTGCAGATGCTACCTGAGCTAAAATATACATATTGTGTTCTCTTTCATGGGCTTCTCTTTCCATGATCAACTCGTGCTTATAAACCTCAATCTCAGATTTCAAAAACTCATTTTCTTCCTGAAGGGAGGCTAAAGTAACCGGGCCTTCCGTAGCAGTTGCAGGTTCCAGTGGATGGGAGGATCGTTGTTGAGTGGCAGCTTCATCATTTGCATCCTCAGCAGGTGGTTCTTGTGTAACACCTGCTAGACTAGTAGCTGGTTCTTATGTAACAGCTACCTCTAGGTCATCTGCTTTCTGTTCCTTGACAGGTGGTTCTTGTGTAAAACCTGTTAAGTCGGTAGCTGGTTCTTGTGGAGCAACTACATCTAGGTCGTCTATCTCTTGTTCTTCAACAGGTGGTTCTTGTGTAACACATGTTAGGTCTGTAGCTAGTTCTTGTGGAGCAGCTACATGCTGTACATCGCATTGAGTGCCTACTTTTGATAGATCAGCAGCTAGTTCTTGTGGGGCAGCTACATCTTTTGAAAGGAACGATGTCATAAACTCCTGAGCAAATTGCATTTCAGTACCCGAGGGTGAGGAAGGGAAGGATTTAGGGCCTTGGGGATGTGGTGAGGTACGAGGCTTCAGGATAATGGGTGGGGGATTTGGGGTGATGGTATCAGTTGCTGCTTCAGAAGATGTCCTCGTTTGTCTTCAATGCAGGAAGGCGGGAAGTACAGTGGTTTTCCTCTTACGAACATTTTTCCTTTGGGCAGGAGGGTCATCAGTAGTAGCAGCTTCTTTAATTGAGGTAATTGTTTGTCTTTTTAGTGAGGGTGCAACCTTTTCTTGTCTTTTCCTTTTTAGGTTGGCAATGGGGATATTTTCATCTGAATCATCACTGGGGATATGGACCGTGGGAATGGATGATTCAAGTAAGTTAAGGGATGGAGTATATACGGGGAAGGGGTCAAGTGGATTTACTATTGCGGGTGGTGGAATTTCTGAGGAATCTGGCTGTTGAACAGAAGGATTTTCAATTTGTTGCGAGATTCCAGGAGTCTGCTGAGGATTTTCAACGTCTAATTGGGGATTTTTAGCTGATGTTAGAGAGGTTTGCAGTTTCTTGAGGATTTTCGGTTGCTGGTTGAGGAGTTTTAGCAACTTCCTGCGGGTCTTCAACTGCTGGTTGAGGAACTTCAGCGGCTTAATGGGGTCGGTTGTTAAGAAGAGGAGGATTTTGCAGCACAAAGCCCCTTTGAATTAGAAGTTGAACAAGGCGATGGTGAGTGAGGGATAGGAGTGGGTACTTTGCATGCATGGAATAATGTGACATGTTCTTTAGACACCCAAGTAGATAGTATGGCATATTTAATAAATGACCATGTCTTAAATGATTCAACAACACAAAGTCATGCTGGTACACTACTTGGTAACGTCCCTCGTAGGTGAAATAGTGCTTGACAAACCCTGCGACCTTTGGCCATGGAGGTGGTAATGAACGAAGTGCAACACCCCTGCCTTTTTGTTCGACCCACTCTCTTGGTAAAAGAAAATCTTGTTGTGCGTTCAGAATGAGGTGTTTACGACTGAACCAACGAATGCCATCGGTTGGTAACCCTGAAACTTGTGCTATATCCTCCTCTGTTACTGGAACTGCTTATGCTTAATGGTTTTATATGCCACCTGGTTCTTTGCTATTGTATCATAGTTGTTTGATGGATGGCATCCAACCTTTTTTCATCCAATTCCTGAAGCTGCTGCAACCTAGTTGTGTGTGCATCAGTCAAGTCAAGGTTAACGGCTAAAGCAATCCTTAAGGTTTTAATTTCAAATTCCACAGGAAAAACAACACTTTTACCATAAACTAATTCATAAGGTGAAAAACCTGTAGTATTCCTCCAGATAGTTCTGTAAGCCCATAATGCTTCAAGCAACCTTTGAAACCAATCCTTTCTATTCTCCTTTACTGTTTTTGTTAAAATGGTTTCTATGACTTTATTTGTACTTTCCACCTGCCCATTGGTTTGGGGGTGATAAGGTGTAGTCATTTTATGATTAGTATGATATTTCTGAAGTGTAGCTTTAAAGCCATGGGAGTTGAAATGAGGTCCTCCATCTGTGACTAGCTCTCTAGGCACTCCAAACCTAACAAAGATTTCTTCAAATAGAAAGGTTAACACAGATTCCTCATTAGCTCTAATAAGTTCCTTAGCTTCCATCCATTTAGTCATATAATCTGTGCAAACCAATATGTAAACTCTTTGATTGGATGGGGGATTGATAGGTCCTATAAAATCTAGAGCCCATATTTCAAAGGGTTCAAGTATTACCTGGGGGTTCAATGACATTTCATCTCTATGATTAGGTTGGCCCATTCTCTGACAACTATCACAGGCCCTCACATATTTCTTCGCATCCTTAAAAAGTGAGGGCCAGTAATAACCCATCCTGAGAACTTTATGTGTTGTTCTCTTATCAGCAAAATGCCCTCCACATGGACCATCATGACAAGCCTTCAATATGTCGTAAACCTCATCTTCTCTAATGCGTCTCCGAATTTCCTGATCAAGTCCTGTATGAAAAAGACACCCACTTATCCAGCTGTACCGAGCAATTTGTTGAATGATTTTTCTTTTTTCTCTGTGTGACAGGTGTGATGGTAGCTTCCGTACAACTAAATAATGGCAATGTTTGCATACCAAGGTGAGTGAGCAGATACTGCAAATAAGTATTCATCAGGGAAGGAATCATCTACTGGAGTATTATCATCAATTTTTATCTGAGAAAGAAAATCACCAACTACATTTTCTTTACCTAGTCAATCTACAATTGTAATATCAAATTCTTGTAGTAATAATAACCATCTAGTAACTCGAGCATCTGTAACAGATTTATTCATTAAATATTTAATGGCCAAGTGATTAGTATGAACAAAAGTAGGATAACCAGTAATATAATGTCAAAACTTATTAATAGCATAAATGACTGCTAAAAATTCCTTCTCAGTAACCATGTAATTAAGTTCAGCAGGGGTCATATTCTTACTAATGAAATAGATAGCATAAGGAAGATTATTTTCTTCTTGACCCAAGACAGCCCCAATTGCAGTGTCTGAAGCATCAGAGGATATATGAAAGGGCAATGTCCAGTCAGGTCCCCTTAGAATAGGAGCTGTAGACAACTCACGCTTAAGTTCATCAAATGCTTTTTGGGAATCATCAGTCCACTTGAATTCAGCATTTTTCTTAAGTAACACAAACAAAGGAAAATTAATTTTAGAAAAATCTTTAATAAATCTTCTATAATATCCAGCATGTCCTAAAAAACTTCTTACCTCAGTTTGTGTTCTGGGGATAGGAAGAGTCTGAATTACCTGTATTTTAGATGGATCAACTTGAATCCCTAGGAATGAAATGAAGTGTCCCAATACAATTCCTTCATTCATCATCATATGACATTTTTTAGTACTTAAGGCAAGATGGGCTTCTATGCAATGTTTAAGTACTTTCTCAAGGTTTTGTAGTGCATCCTCGAAAGTCACAACATAAGGAGTAAAGTCATCCATAAATATCTCCAAAGAGTCATTAAGCATATCAGAGAAAATTCCTATCACTGATCTTTGAAATGTTGCTGGAGCATTACATAGTCCAAATGGAAGAACTTTATAGGCAAAAGTCCCCCATGGACTGGTAAAAGTGGTCTTATCCTGGTCTTGGGGTGCAATTTTGATCTGGTTATATCAGCTAAAACCATCTAAAAAGGAAAGAATCTCTTTCATGACAAACTCTCTAGCACCTGATCAATAAATGGCAAGGGGAAATGATCTTTTTGAGTAGCTTTGTTTAAGGCTCTGTAATCTACACATACTCTCCATTTCTCGTTTTTCTTAGGTGCTATTACTAATGGGGAAACCCATTCACTGTCAGATATAGGGTATATAAACCCTGAATTAAGCAGTTTTTGAAGTTCTTCTTTAACAATTTCCCTTAGATTGAGGTTCATTAGTCGTTGGGGTTGACAAACTGGTCGAGACCCCTCCTTGATATAGATACGATGAGTACATAACTCAGGAGAGATCCCCCTCATATATATGTAGTCCCATGCGAATGCTTCCTTATTTTCACGAAGTAACTTCATTAACTGTTGTGTTTCAGTATCTGTCAAGTTAAGGTTTATATTCAATGTTTTGCCAGGTTCGATTTCCACTGTTATACTCTTGGAGGGAGTATCATTTGATGTTTGAGATAGATTTTCAGATTTAAGGTTTTACTGCGTTTCAGGTTCCAAAATTGCAGTTAACTGATCATAAGTTTCAGAGGTAACCGAGGAGGGTTCAGAAATAAAGTTACTAATTACTTCATCCTCAATCGTGTCTTTAAAATTTAAGGCTTGTCCAATGGTCAAAATGCATTGAGTGTCCTCATCATCATAATCTAACCATACAGAATTATCATTGTTAATTATGGGTGTAGCATGAGGGTAGAGAGTGAGCTGCTTAGTTTCAGATCCATTAGAAATTGTCATTGAGCCTGATCTACAGCTAATAAAGGCATTTGCCGTAGCTAGCCAGGGTCTCCCCAAAATCAGTGGATGCCCCCCCAACTTTGTTTTAGTCTGTAACACAACAAAGTCGGCTGGGTAGTTCCAAGATTCGACTAAAATTATTAGTTCTTCAATAATCCCTTCTGGTTTGATTGTGGAATGGTCAACAAGCTTTAGAATAGTTGGTGTCTCTCTAATTACATTCTTCAGCTGTAATAACTGTGCAGTTTCAAGGGTCATAATATTTATGGCAGCACCTAAGTCTACCAAAACTCTAGAAACAAAAGTTTTTCCAGCCTGTACTGTAACTGTAGGATGACCAGGATCATCATATTTTACAGGAGGGGTTTTTCCTGTCATTAGAGCAGTTAGATCACCCATCACATGAACTGTAAGGGGATCTTTAGCTTTTCTTCCAGGTTTCTTAATGCAAATGTCTCTAACAGTTCTAGCATAAATTGGTACATCTCTAAGTGCTTGCAAAAGTGGAATTTTAACATACAGATTCTGCAATTCCCCTAGAAGGTTAAAAGCAAGCGACTCAGGTGTCTTAGTGAGAGCTAAACGCTTAGGGAATGGCGGCTCTGTTGTTTCAGAAGTTTTATTAGAGAGTGGCTCAACTGTTTCAGCAGCCTTATTGGATGATTTATCTTTTTCTGTCTCTTCTTTATCAGAGTCAGAAGAAGTAATATCATCAATAATAGGCTCGACTATTCTCCCAGACCACAAATGAATGTCATTACATTGCATAGGGAAAATAGGCTGGTTCTGAATATCGATGACTTTCACAGCTTTATTATTATTATTAGGATTGGGGTTTGGCTGTACAGGCAGTTGGGGTCTCATTGTCTGGTTATTTGGTGGAGCATTTGATGGCAGAGAGAGAGATTGTTGATACTGAGGGAATTGGTCTAGAAATGGGATTTGTTGAGCTTTTCAGCTTGGGTTCCAATGATTAAAATAAGATTGTTGTAGAGACCAGGGATTCCACATTGTAGGATCCATAAAGGGAGGGTTTGTTTGCTGCATGGGTGGGAAGTTCATTTGGTTGAAGGGTGGATATTTCATTTGATTTAAGGGCGGGTAATTTGCTTGAAAAGAAGGATAATTATTCCAACGATTAAATGGCATATTAGAATTTGTACCTTGTCCTCGTGGTTGCCATTGCCTCCTCTGTGTCAACAAGTAAACTGCTTCAGCTTCTTCTTCAGTTGGTTGCAGTGTTGCTTTTATTCCTGGTAAAGAAGGGCATTGTTGAGTCTCATGGTCCTTCTCGCAAATAGTGCAAATTGGTACCTTGTCCAGTGGGCATTCCCTTAGTGGGTGTTTTTCTCTGCATTTAGAGCAGAAAATGGCCAAAGCAGCTTCTGCCTCTGCCTGCTTCTTTTTAACCTGCAAGGTATCAATTTGTGAAGCAAAAGAGCTTAACATTTCAGTTTTAAATTCTTCAAGTAAATTACCTATTTCAGCTCTTGTTTCTCCTCCACTAGCTGATTTTTGGACTCTTGAGTATGTATTATCCCTGTTTTTTGGTCTGTTTACTGCTCCTCTTGAACATCTCTTACAGAGGTTGACAATCTCATCATATTATTCCTTAGATATATCCCCTTTACCAAGCATATTCAACATGTCTAAACAGTCATCCCGTACCCCTTTCAACAGTATTGACTTAAGAATATCCTTACTCATATTAGGGTGATCAGATCTTTGCAAATTGTATTGTAATCTCTCCACGAAATATTCTAAGTTTTCGTCCTCCTTCTGAGCCATCTTAAATAGTTCCTCCTTTCTTTCTCTTGTCCCACAGTAATCTTGATATTTGGCCAGAAACTTCTCCTTCATCTAGTACTGCCATGTTGTGATCACATGTCCTCCTAGGCTTATGAAACATCTTAGTGCATTTCTTTTTAATGTCGCTAGAAATAACTTTAACTTTTGAGGATTAGTGACATAATCATAACTTCTACACAATATATCAAACTCAAACAGAAATTCATCAGGGTCTTCAGATGATAAACCATGGAAATTAGGTAGGGCTGAGAGTGGGATGTTCTTCATAGGAGTTGCCCCTCTGGGAAGATCCTCAATAGGGAATTCCAAAGTGGAGAGATAATTCTCGCCTCTTCCTTCTCTTCGTCCCCCACCAAAGAGTCCTTCATTGTTTCCGTCCATTGGTTGTTCCCATGTTTCACTTGCCCGATCTTCAGCGCTTTCTATTGGGCTTTCAATATTCTGAACTGGTTCCTCAACTTCAATATCTTCTATTGGTTCTTCAATGTCTTCCACTGACTCCTCAGTTTGTTCTACTGTTTCTTCGGCCCTTTTAGGTCCCACTACTTCCTCCGTTTCGTAGTCCGTTTGGAGAGAGTGTTGAGTTTGTGGCCTCCGGGAGCTTATCCTCTGAGACGTTTCAGCTTTTGAAATGATGTCGTCAATGAAATTTTTCCTTCTCCCTCTGCCTTTTCCCTTGCCACCTGTGGGATTAGTTTTCCTGCATCCTCTCATGCATCCTGTACATCTAAAAGAAAATCATTAATGCTCTTAAAATCTACGGTCGCCTTCCCTGAGAACGGCGCCAAAATGTTGGTCACTTTAATTGCTGATTAAAGTGCTACATAAATTGTCAACCCAGGGAAGTCTGGTTATTTCAAAGGTGACTGCGTACTATATGTACTCAATCTTAAAAGCACTAAAAGTTGTAGTACAAACGAATCACACCTTTCTTTAATAACTAAAGCTCCACTTTGTGCTACAGTAAATATACTCTATTCTAAATATCTATTAAGTGATGCTTAAATTCATTCAAGGAATAATTCAACATAAAGGAATAAATCTGCAAAGGAAAACAATGGCTATGCTGTAACAGAGAATCAAGACCATGGTCCCAGGACAGGAACCTTCAGCACCTGCCTCTGTTTATCTAGCTCACCGATTCACTCTGTAAACGTAATCATCGGTGAGACACTCATGAAATAACTTTAACCAATGCAACAATCGATTAAGAAAGGAGCAGAGTTTCAGCAAAGGTAAAACAATATCCAGAAAATAGTACTTGTTAACAAGGTATGAACAAAATCCACACTCAACACACTGCAGAGAAATATAATGGGTGAACCTTGTGATGAAGGTGGGCCCTGTGCTTCTCACAAGATTCCCCGGGAGACGAGAACTAGAAAAAGATTTTCAAAACAAGAGTTTTATTCATCCATCAATATGTCATGTTACAAAAAGAAAAGATTCTAGTCCTGTCTCTTCAACTCAACCTTTTACACAGTCTGTTCCTCCCCTTCTAATGTAGATGTCTCCTCTTTATAAAGAAGAGACATCTATTACAAAAGATTTACATTGCAAAATTTTGTTTAATCCATTATACAAAAATAGGGAAATTAGTTTCCCGTCAAAAAAATGTTGTTACAGCAATACTGTCTTTAGATCATGGACATTACATCCAATGTAACAACTTCCTCGGTGATCGATCTGGTTCATCTGTTGCTATCAAATTTGGAACGCAAATCTCAACTGTTTCAGCTTCGAGATTTGCGTGCCGTTCTTGCTGTTTCAGCAACTGAAAAAATAGTCTTGCAAATTCCGGGCAGTTTCAACAACGCGGATTGCACATCATTCTTTAACTGTTTCAGCAACTAACAATTCAAATATTAACTATGAAGATAGCATGATTATATGTTAAATAATTAAACGTATAGTGATGAGAAGAATCGTTGCATACCTTTGGAATAATTGAGTCAAAACACTAATAAGGACTTTCAAATGTGGGTTGAAAAGGGTAACATTATAATAAAATGTATAGTCAGAAAGAGACAAAATGAGGTTCTAACAACGATCTTTGGTCATGTGTCCTGATGCTCCACTATATGTCAGCCACATGTCATCATCATTTGCAAGGGACCCTGTCAAAGCGGAATAATAGAAGAAATCCTTTTCACTTTTGGTCTTCTTTAGTTTTTCATCTTCCTCTTGAAATGTCTATATTCTTGACAAACATAACATTGTCTCTTTGATAATTCTTTCTTCTTCTTAAAGGAAGAAGATCCCTTTCCTAACTTCTTCTTTCCCTTGTTCTTGAAGCGAGTTGCAAGGGCTTGGACTTCATCTTGACGATCTCTGGTCATCAATTTTGCTTCTTCTTGAGCACACGATGTCCATAGTTGTTCAAATAAATGAGCTTTCTTCCAACTGCTTATACCCACTGCAAAAGCATCCCATGATCTAGGAAGACCATTAAGTGTTGTAATTACTAGTTCTTGATCAGGAATGGATTCTCCAATTGCTTAGATCCGATCTCTTATTTGAGAAGATTTTACGAAGTAAGAAACCATGGTATCGTCATCAATCATCTTTGTATTTCGTAGTTCATTCTTCACGCTCACGATTGACCAACGCTCTTGATAGTGTAGAGATTCATTAGGTCCTCGTACATCTTCTTTGAAGTATCAAGTTTTGCAATGTAGGGAATCGAATGATCCCTAATGGAGTCTACTATAATGCTCATATCATTGATGTCATCTTCCTTGAACTCCGCTTTACCTTCATCGTCTTCTGGTTCGGTCATTTTCTCGATAACGATATCCAAAACCTTGTCCTTGGCAAGAAGAATATCTATTCTCACTTTCCAAGCTCTGAAATTAGATGCTCCCTCTAGTTTTTTTTGGATTTCATGGAGGAATCCATAGAAGCCAATCTGCAAGAGCGAATTGAATAAAATGTTTAGTGGGTTTTGTCAAAGTGGTCTCATTGTACCCTTATTCCTTCACCAAAGCTCTGTTACCATGTTGAATTTCTAGTGCAATTCAGGTTAGCACAATATTTCTGGAATTATGATAATTACATTTGATGTAGATCTTCTTTAGCTTATTCCAATTATATCATTCAGCAATTATACTTCAGAAATTAAACCATAAAGAACTGTCAAAAACAGTAGAGATCACACCACACGAGAGAAGACAAGATTTACCTTGAGAAAACCCACTATGGGGAAAAACCCAACAACCTTTTCCAATAGAGAAATTCTTCTTGTTCAATGAGAGACACACCTAGACCTATGGTCAAACATGGGCTTCTCCTCATAGTCAAATCACCCAAATTGATCCTGCACTTTAGAATTTGGTCCTTTCTACACTAGTCAGCCACCCCAGAATTTTGGCCCTGCAATAGTTTCCCTAGTAACCCAAAAACTCTACCCTTCTGCAACAGTTTCCCCATAAAATATGTGAACCATGGAGAGGGAGTCTACTCCACACATGTGAGATGCTAGAGAGAGAGAAGAGAGAAAACTCGACCTTCTTTTCATCCTTCTTGTCCTTCGCTCACTTGCCCAAAAACTAGCTTGTGTAAGAGAATGTGAATGTACCAGATGAGGAGCTCAAGTTGCCTTTATATGGTAGTCTGACTAGGGTGAATAGATGTGTCTCTTGGCCAAGGCTAACTTGACTTGGATGGAGGTTGACTTGTCACTTTTGGAGCCAAAATTTACATTTCAAAAATTCAAATTTACATCTTTAAAAGTCGCAATGGGACTTTGATTCAAAAATTATTTTCCTTTGACTCAAGCATGTATATATAAGCATGTATATATTGTTACTATGGGGCGCAATAGTAACAATATGGGCACTACATGGGTACATCAATATAATAAGGGGGTTGTACTAATAACAATAAGGGGTTACACTAGTAGTATAGGGGCCTAACAACATGGAGGAAGGAAAAATCAAGATTTAGGATGAGTGACATTTATTAAGGAACTTATCTCAAAAGCAAAGGTAGAATCACTTGCCCCAAGAGTAAATTCTTGGAAAATAAGATCCCATAAATTACCCACTTTTGGAACAATCCCTCAAAGAACGAAATCTCAAGGGTCATCTATATTGGGAGCAAATATTTGGGAGACAAAATCTTGTCAACCCCTCATAAGTAAGTTCAAAAATCTATGAATCATCTACATCAACATAAGGTGAATACGAGGACTTGTTGAAAGGACAGGAAGATACAAATAGATAGAATTGGGAATGCCAAGAACTAGTCCAAAAAACAAGCAACCCCTTGATAACTCTTATCCCAAACTCAAGGAGTGTTGTAAGGCAACTTGAGTAGCCATTAGAAGGCCCTTCACAACTTGGTGGGCAACGAGTACCTAAAACAGTTTTGCATAACCCCAAATTTTTTGGAATAATCAGATGGAAAATGAAAATGCAAGCGACACAGTCACCACCCTTCAGTTCCCTATCGAGAACCTCCCAGAACAAGCTCTAATGAAAAGCATTCCTTTGTCAACCCTCCCAAACTTTCAAAGCATAACCAGTGAAGATTTGGATACTTTCTTCATTGAATTTGATGTTTTGTGTCAGATTTATAACTACACCTCAAATGCCCAAATCCTTAAGTTGTTCCTTGTTACTTTTAAAAGAGTTGCATTAAGATGTTTCATGGGACTTGGTGGTGCATCCATTTCTTCTTGGGATGACATGAAGAAAACCTTTCTAAAAAAATATCAAGATTACTACAGGACCACAGGGCATAGGGAGGAACTTTTTATAATGTCCAAGAAGGAGGATGAGATCTTGGAAGATTATATCAAGTGCCTCCAATACAATTTACATAGGTCTAAGCATATTGATTTGGATAATGATATCTTAAAGACAATTCTGATCCAGGGAATAAAGAATGATTGTTTGTACATGTTGAACCTCATGAGGAAAGGGGACATATCAAAGGATCTCTATGATGACATAGTCACACTGTTTGAGGAGCTCAAGAGGGTCATCAAGAAACAAAACTTTAGCACAAGATGATTATGCTAGAATATAGAAATCAACTAATGGTGAGGTAAGGAGGGAAAAGATCAGTAATTTATTTGAAAATTTTAAAACTAATATTATTAGTTATTTGTCTTGTCAATTAGATATATTACAAGTGAAACAAAAGCAGGTTGAAGCCGAGAAATCACTTTAAATATTCTTCCCCAATTGTAGGAAGACAAACCCCCTTGGCATATTTTATTGGCTCTAAGAAGCCATGGCTGGCTCGATCACTAGGTATGGCTCAAGACCCATCATCTTCTTTCACACCTTGGCTAATATGTATAATCCTCAGCAAGTTCCTTAGCAACTGTAGTATCCTAAAATCGGTTAGCAATTTCCTAACCCTCCTCCGATTCACTATCTTGCACTTTGGCCCCAGTGGCCTTCTCCTCTGAATCAAACATTTCCATGGCCTCAAGGATGGCACATAACCTCTTTTCCAAGACAATTCCCTACACAATTACTCATACAGTGGCCATAGCTACAACTTCCTTCCAATACACCATCAAGTAACCCTCCTTTGTGACCCCAACTACCCATACAAATTAACGCAAATCCAAATAATAAAGTGACACAACAAGTTGAAGCACCCATTTTTCCCACTTATTATATCTCCCCCGTTGGATGTAATAAAGTACACTTTTGGTCGGGGATGATACTAAATCCAAGAGTTTCCTCTGTTATTACAAAACACGAAGAAGAAAACTCACCAACAAAAGAAACTCCAATCCAAGAAGTGTTAGATGGACAACATGTTGAGACTCTTATACACCACCTTGCTTGTTGAACTGTCAAGACTTGTACACCTTTTTAATCCATGTGCATTCCGTTTAATGACAAATTGTAATTGTGAGCACAATGATTAGTTTGAAAAGTTGTCATTGTGAAGAAAAGTGTCAAAGCACTAAAGGCAAAATAACTTTATGAGCATCTACATCATTCACCACCACACACAAGCATGCAACATCTATTTGACCCTCTTATTCCACTTTTTGGACAAGTCAATGACACAACTACACTTTAACTTTATTTATGATTGAGATTCTCCAACCATTTGCCTTTAGGCCTCCATGTCCATGTCTAGTATATGCAAAGTGATATAGATATTTACAAAAGTTACCATAAACTAATTCACTACATTTTCTTTACCTAGTCGATCTACAATTGTAATATCAAATTCTTGTAGTAATAATAACCATCTGGTAACTCGAGCATATGTAACAGAGTTATTCATTAAATATTTAATGGCCGAGTGATTAGTATGAACAAAAGTAGGATAACCAGTAATATAATGTCGAAACTTATTAATAGCATAAATGACTGCTAAAAATCTTCTCAGTAACCGTGTAATTAAGTTCAGCAGGGGTCATATTCTTACTAATGAAATAGATAGCATAAGGAAGATTATTTTCTTCTTGACCCAAGACAACCCCAATTGTAGTGTCTGAAGCATCATAGGATATATGAAAGGGTAATGCCCAGTCAGGTCCCCTTAGAATAGGAGTTGTAGACAACTGACGCTTAAGTTCATCAAATGCTTTTTTGCAATCATCAGTCTACTTGAATTCAGCATTTTTCGTAAGTAACACAAACAAAGGAGAAGCTATTTTAGGAAAATCCTTGATAAATCTTCTGTAATATCCAGCATGTCCTAAAAAACTTATTATCTCAGTTTGTGTTCTAGGGATAGGAAGAGTATGAATTACCTGTATTTTAGATGGATCAACTTGAATCCCTAGGAATGAAATGAAGTGTCCCAATACAATTCCTTCATTCATCATCATATGACATTTTTCGGTACTTAATGCAAGATGGGATTCTATGCAACGTTTAAGTACTTTCTCAAGGTTTTGTAGTGCATCCTCGAAAGTCACACCATAAGGAGAAAAGTCATCCATAAATATCTCCAAAGAGTCATTAAGCATATCAGAGAAAATTCCTATCGCTGCTCTTTGAAATGTTGCTGGAGCATTACATAGTCCAAATGGAAGAACTTTATAGGCAAAAGTCCCCCATGGACTAGTAAAAGTGGTCTTGTCCTGGTCTTGGGGTGCAATTTTGATCTGGTTATATCCGCTCAAACCATCTAAAAAGGAAAATAATCTCTTTCCTAACAAACTGTCTAGCACCTGATCAATAAATGGCAAGGGGAAATGATCTTTTTGAGTAGCTTTGTTTAAGGCTCTGTAATCTACACATACTCTCCATTTCCCGTTTTTCTTAGGTACTATTACTAATGGGGAAACCCATTCACTATCAGATATAGGGTACATAAACCCTGCATTAAGCAGTTTTTGAAGTTCTTCTTTAACAATTTCCTTTAGATTGGGGTTCATTCGTCGTTGGGGTTGACAGACTGGTCGAGACCCCTCCTTGATATAGATACAATGGGTACATAATTCAGGAGAGATCCCCTTCATATCTGTGTAGACCCATGCGAATGGTTCCTTATTTTCATGAAGTAACTTCATTAACTGTTGTGTTTCAGCATCTGTCAAGTTAGGGTTTATATTCAATGTTTTTCCAGGTTCGATTTCCACTGTTATACTCTTGGAGGGAGTATTAGTTGATGTTTGAGATAGATTTTCAGATTTAAGGTTTTGTTGTGTTTCAGGTGCCAAAATTGCAGTTAACTGATCATAAGTTTCAGAGGTAACCGAGGAGGGTTCAAAAATAAAGTTACTAATTACTTCATCCTCGATGGTGTCTTTAAAAGTTAAGGCTTGTCCAATGGTCAAAATGGGTTGAGTGTCCTCATCATCATAATCTAACCATACAGAATTATCATTGTTAATCATGGGTGTAGCATGAGGGTAGAGAGTGAGCTGCTTAGTTTCAGATCCATTAGAAATTGTCATTGAGCTCGATCTACAGCTGATAAAGGCATTTGCCGTAGCCAGCCAGGGTCTCCCCAAAATCAGCGGATGCCCCCCCAACTTTGTTTTAGTCTGTAACACAACAAAGTCAGCTGGGTAGTTCCAAGATTCCACTGAAATTATTAGGTCTTCAATAACCCCTTCTGGTTTGATTGTGGAACGATCAACAAGCTCTAGAATAGTTGGTGTCTTTCTAATTACATTCTTCAGCTGTAATAACTGTGCAGTTTCAAGGGTCATAATATTTATGGTAGCACTTAAGTCTACCAAAACTCTAGAAACAAAATTTTTTCCAACCTGTACTATAACTGTAGGATGACTAGGATCACCATATTTTACAAGAGGGGTTTTTCTTGTCATTAGAGCAGCTAGATCACCCATCACATGAACTGTAAGGGGATCTTTAGCTTTTCTTCCAGGTTTCTTAATGCAAATGTCTCTAACAGTTCTAGCATAAATTGGTACATCTCTAAGTGCTTGCAGAAGTGGAATTTTAACATACAAATTCTGCGATTCCCCTAGAAGGTTAAAAGCAGGCAGCTCAGGTGTCTTAGTGAGAGCTAAACGCTCAGGGAATGACGACTCTGTTGTTTCAGTAGTTTTATTAGAGAGTGGCTCCACTGTTTCAGCAGCCTTATTGGATGATTTATATTTTTTCTATCTCTTCTTTATCAGAGTCAGAAGAAGTAATATCATCAATAATAGGCTCGACTATTCTCCCAGACCACAAATGAATGTCATTACATTGCACAGGGAAAACATGTTGGTTCTGAATATCGATGACTTGCACAGCTTTATTATTATTAGGATTGGGGTTTGGTTGTACATGCAGCTGGGGTCTCATTGTCTGGTTATTTGGTGGAGCATTTGATGGCAGAGAGAGAGATTGCTGATACTGAGGGAATTGGTTTGGAAAAGGGATTTGCTAAGCTGTCCAGCTTGGGTTCCAATGATTAAAATAAGATTGTTGTAGAGACCAGGGATTCCACATTGTAGGATCCATAAAGGGAGGGTTTGTTTGTTGCATGGGTGGGAAGTTCATTTGGTTGAAGGGTGGATATTTCATTTGATTTAAGGGTGGGTAATTTGCTTGAAAAGAAGCATAATTATTCCAACGATTAAATGGCATATTAGAATTTGTACCTTCTCCTCGTGGTTTCCATTGCCTTCTCTGTGTCAACAAGTAAACTGCTTCAGCTTCTTCTTCAGTTGGTTGCAGTGCTGCTTTTATTCCTGGTAAAGAAGGGCATTGTTGAGTCTCATGGTCCTTCTCGCAAATAGTGCAAATTGGTACCTTGTCCAGTGGGCATTCCCTTAGTGGGTGTTTTTCTCTGCATTTAGAGCAGAAAATGGCCAAAGCAGCTTCTGCCTCTACCTGCTTCTTTTTAACCTGCAAGGTATCAATTTGTGAAGCAAAAGAGCTTAACATTTCAGTTTTAAATTCTTCAAGTAAATTACCTATTTCGGCTCTTGTTGCTCCTCCACTAGCTGATTTTTGGACTCTTGAGTATGTACTATCCCTGCTTTTTGGTCTGTTTATTTCTCCTCTTGAACATCTCTTACAGAGGTTGACAATCTCATCATATGATTCCTTAGATATATCCCCTTTACCAAGCATATTCAACATGTCTAAAAAGTCATCCCGTACCCCTTTCAACAGTATTGACTTAAGAATATCCTTACTCATATTAGGGTGATCGAATCTCTGCAAATTGTATTGTAATCTCTCCACGAAATCTTCTAAGTTTTCGTCCTCCTTCTGAACCATCTTAAATAGTTCCTCCTTTCTTTCTCTTGTTCGGAAATAATCTTGGTATTTGGCCAGAAAATTCTCCTTCATCTACTCCCATGTTGTGATCACATGTCCTCCTAGGCTCATGAACCATCTTAGTGCATTTCTTTTTAATGTCGCTGGAAATAACTTTAACTTTTGAGGATTAGTGACATAATCATAACTTCTACACAATATATCAAACTCAAACAGAAATTCATCAGGGTCTTCAGATGATAAACCATGGAAATTAGGTAGGGCTGAGAGTGGGATGTTCTTCATAGGAGTTGCCCCTCTGGGAAGATCCTCAATAGGGAATTCCAAAGTGGAGAGAGAATTCTTGCCTCTTCCTTCTCTTCGTCCCCCACCAAAGAGTCCATTGTTTCCATCCATTGGTTGTTCCCCTGTTTCACTTGCCCGATCTTCAGCGCTTTCTGTTGGGCTTTCAATATTCTGAACTGGTTCCTCAACTTCAATATCTTCTATTGGTTCTTCAATGTCTTCCACTGACTCCTCGGTTTGTTCTACTATTTCTTCGGCCCTTTCAGGTCCCACTACTTTCTCCGTTTGTAGAGAGTGTTGAGTCTGTGGCCTCCAGGAGCTTATCCTCTGAGACATTTCAGCTTTTGAAATGATGTCGTCAATGAAAGTTTTCCTTCTCCCTCTGCCTTTGCCCTTGCCACCTGTGGGATTAGTTTTCCTACGTCCTCTCATGCATCCTGTACATCTAAAATAAAATCATTAATGCTCTTAAAATCTACGGTCACCTTCCCCGGCAACGGCGCCAAAATGTTGGTCACTTTAATTGCTGATTAAAGTGCTACATAAATTGTCAACCCAGGGAAGTCTAGTTATTTCAAAGGTGACTGCGTACTATATGTACTCAATCTTAAAAGCATTAAAAGCTGTAGTACAAACGAATTACACCTTGCTTTAATAACTGAAGCTCCACTCTGTGTTACAGCAAATATACTCTATTGCAGATATATATTAAGTGATGCTTAATTTCATTCAAGGAATAATTCAACATAAAGGAATAAATCTGCAAAGGAAAACAATGGCTATGCTGTAACAGAGAATCAGGACCCTGTTCCCAGGACGGTAACCTTCAGCACTTGCCTCTGTTTATCTAGCTCGCCGATTCACTCTGTAAACTTAATCACCGGTGAGACACTCATGAAATAACTTTAACCAATGCAACAATCGATTAAGAAAGGAGCAAAGTTTCAGCAAAGGTAAAACAATACTTGTTAACCAGGTATGAATAAAACACACACTCAACACACTGCAGAGAAATATAATGGGTGAATCTTGTGATGAAGGTGGGCCCTGTCCTTCTCACAAGATTCCCTAGGAGACGAGAACTAGAAAAGGATGTTCAGAACAAGAGTTTTATTCATCCATCAATAAGTCATGTTACAGAAAGAAAAGATTCTAGTCCTGTCTCGTCAACTCAACCTTTTTCACAGTCTGTTCCTCCCCTTCTAATGTAGATGTCTCCTCTTTATAAAGAGGAGACATCTATTACAAAAGATGCAAAATTATGTTTAACCCATTATACAAAAATAGGGAAATTAGTTTCTCGTCAACAAAATGTTGTTACAGCAATACTCTCTTTAGATCATGGACGTTACATCCAATGTAACAGCTTTCTTGGTGATCGATCTGGTTCATCTGTTGTTGTCAAATTTGGAAAGCAAATCTCAACTGTTTCAGCTTCGAGATTTGCGTGCCGTTCTTGCTGTTTCAGCAACTGCAAAAATAGTCTTGCAAATTCTGGGCAGTTTCAGCAACGCGGACTGCACATCATTCTTTAACTATTTCAGCAACTACCAATTCAAAGATTAACTATGAAGATAGCATGATTATATGTTAAATAATTAAACGTATAGTGATGAGAAGAATCGCTGCACACCTTTGGAATAATTGAGTCAAAACACTAACAAGGACTTTCAAATATGGGTTGAAAAGGGTAACATTATAACAAAATGTATAGTCAGAAAGAGACAAAATGAGGTCCTAACAACGATCTTTGGTCATGTGTCTTGATGCTCCACTATATGTCAGCCACATGTCATCATCATTTGCAAGGGACCCTGTCAAAGCAGAATAATAGAAGAAATCCTTTTCACCTTTGGTCTTCTTTAGTTTTTCATCTTCCTCTTGAAATGTCTATATTCTTGACAAACATAACATTGTCTCTTTGATAATTCTTTCTTCTTCTTAAAGGAAGAAGATCCCTTTCCTGACTTCTTCTTTCCCTTGTTCTTGAAGCGAGCTGCAAGGGCTTGGACTTCATCTTGACGATCTCTAGTCATCAATTTTGCTTCTTCTTGAGCACACAATGTCCATAGTTGTTCAAATAAATGAGCTTTCTTCCAACTGCTTATACCCACTGCAAAAGCATCCCATGATCTAGGAAGACCATTAAGTGTTGTAATTACTAGTTCTTGATCAGGAATGGATTCTCCAATTGCTTAGATCCGATCTCTTATTTGAGAAGATTTTACGAAGTAAGAAACCATGGTATCGTCATCAATCATCTTTGTATTTCGTATTTCATTCTTCACGCTCACGATTGACCAACGCTCTTGATAGTGTAGAGATTCATTAGGTCCTCGTACATCTTCTTTGAAGTATCAAGTTTTGCAATGTAGGGAAACAAATGATCCCTAATGGAATCTACTATAATGCTCATATCATTGATGTCATTTTCCTTGAACTCCGCTTTACCTTCATCATCTTCTGGTTAGGTCATTTTCTCGATAACAATATCCAAAACCTTGTCCTTCGCAAGAAGAATATCTATTCTCACTTTCCAAGCTCTGAAATTAGATGCTCCCTCTAGTTTGTTTTTGGATTTCATGGAGGAATCCATAGAAGCCAATCTGCAAGAACGAATTGAATAAAATGTTCTCTGGGTTTTGTCAAAGTGATCTCAATGTACCCTTCTTCCTTCACCGAAGCTCTGTTACCATGTTTAATTTCTAGTGCAATTAAGTTTAGCACAATATTTATGGAATTATGATAATTACTTTTGATGTAGATCTTCTTTAGCTTATTCCAATTATATCATTCAGCAATTATACTTCAGAAATTAAACCATAAAGAACTGTCAAAAACAGTAGAGATCACACCACACGAGAGAAGACAAGATTTACATTGGGAAAACCCACTATGGGGAAAAACCCAACAACCTTTTCCAATAGAGAAATTCTTCTTGTTCAATGAGAAACACACCTAGACCTATGGTCAAACATGGGCTTCTCCTCATAGTCAAATCACCCAAATTGATCTTGCACTTTAGAATTTGGTCCTTTCTACACTAGTCAACCACCCCAGAATTTTGGCCTTGCAATAGTTTCCCTAGTAACCCAAAAAATTCTACCCTTCTGCAACAGTTTCCCCATAAAATATGTGAACCACGGAGAGGGAGTCTACTCCACATGTGTGAGATGCTAGAGAGAGAGAAGAGAGAAAACTCAACCTTCTTTTCATCCTTCTTGTCCCTCGCTCACTTGCCCAAAAACTAGCTTGTGTGAGAGAATGTGAACGTACCAGATGAGGAGCGTGAGTTGCCTTTATATGGTAGTCTGACTAGGGTGAATAGATGTGTCTATTGGCCAAGGCTAACTTGACTTGGAGGGAGGTTGACTTGTCACTTTTGGAGCCAAAATTTACATTTCAAAAATTCAAATTTACATATTTAAAAGTCGCAATGGGACTTTGATTCAAAAATTATTTTCCTTTGACTCAAGCATGTATATATATGCTTTACAATGATTGCAGGACGTGGAGGAAGGAAAAATCAAGATTGAGGATGAGTGAAATTTATTAAGGAACTTATCTCAAAATAAAAGGTAGAATCACTTGCCCCAAGAGTAAATTCTTGGAAAATAAGATCCCATAAATTACCCACTTTTGGAACAATCCCTCAAAGAACGAAATCTCAAGGGTCATCTATATTGGGAGCAAATATTTGGGAGACAAAATCTCGTCAACCCCTCATAAGTAAGTCCAAAAATCTATGAATCATCTACATCAACATAAGGTGAATACGAGGACTTGTTGAAAGGACAGGAAGATACAAATAGATAGAATTGGGAACGCCAAGAACTAGTCCAGAAAACAAGCAACCCCTTGATAACTCTTATCCCAAACTCAAGGAGTGTTGTAAGGCAACTTGAGTAGCCATTAGAAGGCCCTTCACAACTCGGTGGGCAACGAGTACCTAAAACAGTTTTGCAGAACCCCAAAATTTTTTGGAATAATCAGATGGAAAATGAAAATGCAAGCGACACAGTCACCACCCTTCAATTCCCTATCGAGAACCTCCCAGAACAAGCTCTAATGAAAAACATTCCTTTGTCAACCCTCCCAAACTTTCAAAGCACAACCAGTGAAGATTTGGATACTTTCTTCATTGAATTTGATGTTTTGTGTCAGATGTATAACTACACCTTAAATGCCCAAAAACTTAAGTTGTTCCATGTTACTCTTAAAAGAGTTGCATTAAGATGTTTCATGGGACTTGGTGGTGCATCCATTTCTTCTTGGAATGACATGAAGAAAACCTTTCTAAAAAAATATCAAGATTACTACAGGACCACAGGGCATAGGGAGGAACTTTTTATAATGTCCAAGAAGGAGGATGAGATCTTGGAGGATTATATCAAGTGCCTCCAATACAATTTACATAGGTCTAAGCATATTGATTTGGATAATGATATCTTAAAGACAATTCTGATCCAGGGAATGAAGAATGATTGTTTGTACATGTTGAACCTCATGAGGAAAGGAGACATATCAAAGGATCTCTATGATGACATAGTCACACTGTTTGAGGAGCTCAAGAGGGTCATCAAGGAACAAAACTTAGCACAAGATGATTATGCTAGAATATAAAAATCAACTAATGGTGAGGTAAGGAGGGAAAAGATCGGTAATTTATTTGAAAATTTGAAAATTAATATTATTAGTTATTTGTCTTATCAATTAGATATATTACAAGTGAAACAAAAGCAGGTTGAAGCCGAGAAATCACTTTAAATATTCTTCCCCAATTGTAGGAAGACAAACCCCCTTGGCATATTTTATTGGCTCTAAGAAGCCATGGCTGGCTCGATCACTAAGTATGGCTCAAGACCCATCATCTTCTTTCACACCTTGGCTAATATGTATAATCCTCAGCAAGTTCCTTAGCAACTGTAGTATCCTAAAATCAGTTAGCAATTTCCTAACCGTCCTCCGATTCACTATCTTGCCCTTTGGCCCCAGTGGCCTTCTCCTCTGAATCAAACATTTCCATGGCCTCAAGGATGGCACATAACCTCTTTTCTAAGACAATTCCCTGCACAATTACTCATACAGTGGCCATAGCTGCAACTTCCTTCCAATACACCATCAAGTAACCCTCCTTTGTGACCCCAACTACCCATACAAATTAACGCAAATCCAAATAATAAAGTGACACAACAAGTTGAAGCACCCATTTTGCCCACTTATTATATCTCCCCCGTTGGATGTAATAAAGTACACTTTTGGTCGGGGATGATAGTAAATCCAAGAGTTTCCTCTGTTATTACAAAACAAGAAGAAGAAAACTCACCAACAAAAGAAACTCCAATCCAAGAAGCGTTAGACGGACAACATGTTGAGACTCTTATACACCACCTTGCTTGTTGAACTGTCAAGCCTTGTACACATTTTTAATCCATGTGCATTTTGCTTAATGACAAATTGTAATTGTGAGCACAATGATTAGTTTGAAAAGTTGTCATTGTGAAGAAAAGTGTCAAAGCACTAAAGGCAAAATAACTTTATGAGCATCTAAATCATTCACCACCACACACAAGCATGCAACATCTATTTGACCCTCTTATTCCACTTTTTGGACAAGTCAATGACACAACTACAATTTAACTTTATTTATGATTGAGATTCTCCAACCATTTGCCTTTAGGCCTCCATGTCCATGTCTAGTATATGCAAAGTGATATAGATATTTACAAAAGTTAATGCAACTTTTTTGTAAAGTGTTTGACATTAACCATTTTACAAGCACCCTCCCCTATTTATCTCTTTTATAAAAATGCAATGTACACCACCTTGCTTGTTGAGCTGTCAAGACTTGTACACCTTTTTAATCCTTGTGCATTTCATTTAATGACAAATTGCAATTGAGAGCACAATGATTAGTTTGAAAAGTTGTGATTGTTAAAATAAGTGCCAAAGCACTAAAGGCAAAATAACTTTATGAGTATCCAAATCATTCTCCATCGCACACAAGCATGCAACATCTATTTGACCCTCTTATTCCACTTTTTGGACAAGTCAACGACACAACTACAATTTAACTTTTTTTATGATTGAGATTCTCCAACCATATGCCTTTAGGCCTCCATGTCCATGTCTAATATGTGCAAAGTGATATAGATATTTACAAAAGTTAATGCAACTTTTTTGTAAAGAGTTCGACATTCACCATTTTACAAACACCCTCCTCTATTTGTCTCTTTTATAAAAATGCAATGTTGTAAATTTTGCTTAACAATCTATTTATGTTACCAATTTTGCTTTTTGTCTTTTTTATAAAAATGCAATTTTGTAAATTTTATTTAACAATGTATTCATGTTACTAATTTTACTTTACCCTCGTTCTTTCTTCTAAAAAAAATGCAACATTAAAAAATTTATCAAATTATGGTCAACACTTCATAAGCTCTCAACACAACATTCTCACAAACCAGACTGTTAATCTTTCCCAAAAGGATTATAAGAATGAAGCAAAATTTTCATATAAAAATTAGTCATTTTTCATTTAAAAAGACCATATATATCTAGTCACTATGAGATATAATGGTGAATTAAAAACCAAATAATGGGCCTTCAACATGTAGCTCTCATAACAGATCCGTTCTTTGAACTTTGATGATTCACGTACAAATTTGGGCATAAATAGAAAACCAACAAAGGCCCTAGACTTGGGTTGATATTATCTATGTGCCACATTCATTTAAATGCATTAGATGTGACTTGTACAATAAGCAAAACAAAGAGAAAACCTTAGCCTCGACGAAAAAACATCGATCTTTAACTACAAAATGTTGATTATTCAAGCAATGATTTAAAAATCACTGGATACCCACTTGAATGAGGACTTGGGCATCCTATATAGAAGTGTTATTTCGAAATAATATAGTATATCCAATGAGAAAAACACAGTTTTCTCTGCCAGCAATTACTTTCCAATGTAAGCAGTGTTTTGACAATATTTATCTTCGGCGGGCATTTATCCACCCTTTGAAAGAGCCTTCCAATGTCATATTATTTGCTCAACTCGTTTGTGTATGATGGCCACAATATGCAATTTAGTTATTGCATATCCCAATTTTTACATGCAATCGAATTCTTGTGGGATTAATAAGTCAATTTATGGTGAATCTTTCTTTTTTGTGAATTAAAAATTTCTCTTATTTTTTATCAATCCATGACATGTTCACAAATAAATTTGGCTTGGTTTTTCTAGGGGAATACCAACCAAATCCAATATCACGAGACAGTCTAACTTGAATTTACATGAAAACTAATTTATATACAATTGACAATGCCAATACATTTACTACTTTCTCGGTGAAAGAACCCAAGAATGATCATGGATTTTACCGAAGGTCCTTTTTTCCTTTTTCCCTCCGTACATCAATCCATTCCAAAGAGTTACCAAGAACATATGTAGAAGAGACAATGACTGCATTTCCTTGGTCCAATTCCAAACCCGGAGGTTTTGTTACTTTAGTTGTTTCCTTATAACTATGTGAATGATTTGATTCATGGAGGCGCTTGTGGCCGCTCATTGACGAAGCCAAAACCATAGTTGTGTCTTGTGTGTCTCCATTCGAGGGATGGGTCTCAATGTCTACCCCGATGAGATGTCCCTGCATGTGGTTGAGATGAGATTGAAGGACAAGTTTTTGTTGTAGAAAATTTTTGTTGTTGAACATTTTTTGGCTTGTGAGCTGAAGAAGTCTTAGATCCTTTTGGAACTTTTGGATCTTGCCATCTCGTGACTTATAATCTGGAGGAGGAGAGTGCCCTTGAGAAGAGGGGCAAACATTTTGGAGATGATAGGGTTGTTGACATATCCTACAATGGAATGTTGTATTTTCATAGTCCATTGAGTGCGAAAAGATAAAGTCATTCCACTCGAGCATAATAGTGTCCAACAACCCTTTGCTAAGACGATTTCAACACATATTTGAGCAAAGGTCATGATACCTTTTTGAAGCCTTTCTGTGTCTATTTTAATGGAACGACCAGTGAGTTGCCCACATCCACTAAGATATCTAGACGTAGCAAGTGAAGGGGAAAATTTGGGAGTCTTACCCAAACTGGAGTGATCATAGTTGGCATATAAAGAGAGTTAAAACCAGCGAACCAAGTTCTAATTTAAATAAATAAATAAAAGCCCAGCACGACCCCAAAACCAAGGCCCTCCATCAAAAACCTTTTGATAATCCTTAAGATCTTTAAAATACACACAAAAAACCCTTTCAAGCAAAGAAAACGGATTTGTATTTGGAGACCGGGTTTGATGCACCCATTCCCGTGATGAGAAATCTAGGGCAGAGAGATGTGATGATTTCTCTAGCAATGATAATTGCTTGTGAAGACTTTTTACTTTTTCTTAATTAGTTCTTCTTTGAGTTTGATTATTATTATATGTTCTTCTTTGACTTTGATTATTGTTATGTGTTCTTCTTCTTCAAACAACTACCAAACCATAAAGAACAATGAGACAAAGGACACAAGATGTAGGCTAACAGCGAAAGCCAAAACCTCTCCAAGCTTGAGAGGAAAACCCAAATGAATTCTTCTTCTTATAGAATCTTCAATTGATGAATTCCAAGACCTAGACCCTTGATCAAGAACTTCTCCAAAACCAATTCACAACAACCCTTCTTCTTCTTTAAGTCAACGATGGTCAAACTGACTTTTATGCCACTGCCCTTGGCCTTTGACCTTCTATCACAAACCTGCAATTTGTTGGCTTACTTGTAGCAGTTAAGATGTCACATTTGTGTGCTCAATGAGGTAGATTCATGAGTTTTCCTCCTTTGCTATACTTACACACTTCTCTAGTATATTCAGCTAGAATAATACTTGCTTCTTAACCCTTATCTTGGCTTCCTTCAATATCTGATGTGACCTTAATGCAGAAACCCTAAATTACTTGTGTAACCTAGAAAATGGACAAGACCTTCTCTTCTTCTCTTCACTTGAATAAAGGCTTCTTCTATACCAACTTGGATTGTGATTCCAATCTTTTTGAGCCTTGAAACTTCTAAATCTAACTAGGATTTCTTCCTTCTATCGCTGAAAGTGTGTCCTAACAACAGTGTTCACGTGTAAGAGAGAAGACCCAAAAACAAACCCAAATAATTTGGTTTCTCCTTCTTTTATGAATCTTCCTTCTACGCTATGATATGAGGCTCTTTCTTGTCTCTTTGTCGAACTTTTGCAATGCTTTATCGATGTGCCTAGAATGACGCTGAGTCCTCCAATATAGAGACATCCTTATCCATGATTTGAGGTCGACTTCAAGTTGCCCCTAGGCCGATTTGATCTTTGATAAGGTTGACTTGAGTTTTGTTTTCTTACATGTTTTCAGAGAGTTCTTTGACTAGACATTAACTCAAATAATTTTTTCTTACAGTATGTAACATGGCCAAATGGGTCTTTAATTCATGACAATGACTCAATTCACTTTATGACTTAATGACCAATCCTAAGAGCTCACAATGGGAGCTTGACCTAAAAAATAAATTTTCCTTGAGCGTGAAACCCATGTCTCAAGATCACTAATAATAAATTTATTCTTCTCGTTACATTAAATACATAAAATCATGATTACACATGTCATTATGAAGACCGAACCTAGTTACATATTTCAACGCTCCCTCTTAACTAGGGAGGTATTCACAATCCATACAAGGTACTTGGACATTCTCAGTCTGAAGAATTCTCACAAGAAGACTCTGATTGGTAACCCGTTTGTATAGCATCGTATCATCCAACATTGTTACATAGCAAGGCCTTGACTAACAAATCTATCTCTCCACAAGATCAAAGCACAATGTTGGCGAGACCAATGATTTATAGACACCCTCATCATTATCTCTCTCGGAACATACCCCACCCGGGTTCTCTCAGAGTATGTTCCACCAGGAATATTCTTATCTTGGATTCCCAGTCCTCAAAGAATATTGGTCCTCTACGACTACTCTTATCTTGGATGCCCTGCGACATCCTCAAAGGGAATCAAATGCCAAATGCTTACCCAATCCTCCATTTGTTCTTCCCAAGTGAAAACAAGAATGATGTGTCTATCTCTCCCTCTCAATTAGGGAGGATATGCCCATTCTAGTGAAGGAATGCACCCATTCCTATAAAAGGAATGTACCCAAGCTGCCTCTTAACCAAGGGCTTGACCAAGCTCCCTTTTGACTAGGGACTTGCTTCTAGCGGCTCTTTAGGTGGAGATAATAGGACAACCAGTCACTTGAAGAACTCCTCCTTTCGATGTCATGAACTTCTTTTCCATCATTCAAGAGTCTTCATCTTTTTGGGACTTCTTTGTAGGGCATCGATCATCCATCACTTTCATTCATGCCAGTCATGTCATCCTTTCTTTCTTTGGAAAGTGATCTAATAGTCCATATATGGCATTTCCTTCATACCTTGCTACCTTCTTCGCATCACATTTCCTTCAAGATCTTTCATCCTACCACATGAGTATCATCTTGACATCTTGATAGATTCTCTGAGAATCATTTGAGCCCTTACTTCCCTTTTCATATACCTTGCAAATGCTTGAGCATCTTCCTTTAGAGGTTTGGTGGTTGAGCCCTTAACATTTTCCATGACTTCATTTTCTATGAGGTTCATATCTGTCATTTTCTTCTATGCACTAAAGTTTGAAGCCCCAACCAACTTGTTGTTTTCCTTGCAAAAAGTCATTTTGACAGATTCAGATGTCGACATAAATATACTTACTTGTGAAGATACTCCTTCAACCTTTTGCCTTCTTGAATTTGATGATGATATAGATAGTAGAAAACTTCTTCTTGATGAAGATGGTTTCCTTCAAAAATGATCCTTGATTCCAAAGAGAGGGAGATCACCTTGAATCCTTTGATGATGCCAACAACTCCTTTCTTCTTGCTTCCCTTGGATGAGTATACTTCAAGATGCTTTGATTTGTCGATTTCTTCAATTTGAGTAGAGCTAGGGTCTTTGAGGTCTCCTTCCTTGTGATGATGATTTGAGTGAGGATCCCAAGAACGCTTTAACTGTGGACTTCTTCTTTGATCGATCTAGGGTTTTGATACTTCCTTCAAGATGATGATGTAGCCCTTGTCTTCAAAATGCCTTGGAGATGAGAAGATCTTCTTGATTCTTTGATGTCCTTGAGTGCTTGAGTGTCCCTTATTGAGTTGCGCTTCCTTGATTTGTCACCTTAGCTCTGATACCATGTTGAGATCTTTAGGGCAGAGAGATGGGATGATTTCTCTAGCAATGATAACTACTTGTGAAGACTTTTTACTTTTTCTTAATTAGTTCTTCTTTGACTTTCATTATTATTATGTGTTCTTCTTCATCAAACAACTACCAAACCATAAAGAACAATGAGACAAATGACACAATATGTAGGCTATCGGCTAGGGCCAAAACCTCTCCAAGCTTGAGAGGAAAAACCCAAACAAAATCTTCTTATAGAATCTTCTATTGATGAATTCCAAGACCTAGACCCTTGATCAAGAATGTCTCCAAAACCAAGTTGCAACAACCCTTCTTCTTCTTTAAGTCAACGATGGCAGACTGACTTCTATTCCACTATCCTCGGCTTTTGACCTTCTATCACAGACCTACAATTTTTCAGCTTACTTGTAGCTGTCAAGATGTCACATATGTGTGCTCAATGGGGCAGATTCACAAGTTTTCCCCTATTATACCTGCACCCTTCTCTGGCATATTCGGCTGGAATAATACTTGCTTCTTGACCCTTATCTTGGCTTCCTTCAAGATCTGATGTGACCTTACTGCGGAAACCCTAGATTACTTGTGTAACTTAGCAAATGGACAAGACCCTCTCTTTTTCTCTTCACTTGAATAAAGGCTTCTTCTATACCAACTCGGATTGTGATTCCAATCTTTTTGAACCTTGAAACTTCTTCTAAATTTGACTGTGACTTCTTCCTTCTGTAACTGAAAGTGTGTCCTAACAACAGTCTGCACATGTGAGAGAGAAGAACCAAAAACAGACCCAAATAATTTTGTTTCTCCTTCTTCTATGAATCTTCCTTCTTCACTATGGTATGAGGATCTTTCTTGTCTCTTTATCGAACTTCTGCAATGCTTTGTCGATGTGACTAGAATGAGGACGAGTCCTGCAATATATAGACATCCTTATCCATGATTTGAGGCCAACTTCAAGTTGTCCCTAGGCCAACTTGAACTTTGATAAGGCCGACCTGATTTTTTCTTTGTGACTTGGTTTCGGAGCGTTCTTTGACTAGACATTGACTCAAATCATTTTTTCTTACAGTATGTAACATGCCCAAATGGGTCTTTAATACATGACAATGACTCAATTGACTTTATGACTTAATGACCAATCCTAAGAGCTCATAATGGGAGCTTGACCTAAAAAATAATTTTCCTTGAGCATGAAACCCATGTCTCAAGATCAATAATAATCAATTTATTTTTCTAACTACATTATATACATAAAATCATGATTACGCCTGTCATTATGAAGACCAAACCTAGTTACATATTTCAACATCCTGGAGTACAGACGTCGTAGGCCATAACCCTTAAATCAGTGAATAATGGCATGTGTCAAACAATCCATGAAAGCATCCTCAGATTGAATATGGTCCACTTTAATAAATGGGATGTTTTCCACCTGATCCACAATGAAGGCTGACCCTGAGATCTCTTTGGCAATCAGTGGTGCAGGCCTTGGCTTGAGGGTATTCTTGAAGGATTTTGACTAAGAGGCAGAGGACGCACCCCAGCCTTTGGCTCCAGCATTTAAACTTAACTAAAAATGTTGAAGCATCCTTAACTATGCCATAATGTCTAAGTGAATTACTTTCTTGAAATTTCCTACCTCCATGAAGAAGCCACATAAAAATGGTGGGAATTCCAATCTGATCTTGAATTTTGGCAACAAGCATAGAGACAAGATCAATGGCTTTCACCTGAATATAGAAAGTGCCCCCTGAAATTGGTTTCATGAAGATTGAAAAGTTCAAAGGCTCTAAAGCAATAGCTTAAAATTGGGCGCAGGAAATACCCTGTTGCAAAAAAAATCCTCTTGTTTACCAGATCTGCAGCCAAAAGCAACAATATAAAGGGATTTCTAGCAAATGGCATAGTCCTGAAGAAAAAATTCTCTCAAGAACAGGGCGACAATTGAAGGCATTTGGGTTTCCATTGCGAGCACTCTCCAAAGTTTACTGTAAATATTGAGTTTTTATATATTTAAAATAAAATAGTTATTATTAATTTATGATAGAATGTTGAAGAACTATGAATCACTAAAAAAATATAAATAATGAAAAATAAATATTGATTTTACCAATTGTAACTCCAAAACCAACAAAAATCCCTCTCTGATAATGTCTTTTCCTTAAATTTCTTAATTTCTAGCACTAGTTCTTTCTTCATCGTAGGTTCAAGTATATGGTGGTTTCTCTTCTTCAATAGGCCATTGAATGATTACAAACTTCATATGTCCATTATTGTCATTGCAGCATCATCACCATTGATGAAACTTTCCATGGATCACATCAATAGGGCCGGTTGCAGGTCCTTAAGACCGAATGGGGCTCTAACACCAATTGAAAGAATATAAACAACAAAATGATAAGCAATGTGACTTTTAAAAATAGTGGAAAAACATCATCAAATTCTACTTGTATGTTCACAACAAAGCTATAAAAATATTGTTAATCAATGTTGTCATTGATGTCAATATGGCATTTGCTGAGATGACAAATATTCTTGATATGCCTAATGAATATCATGAAACCCTAGAATGAGATGATAAGGTTGAAGAGAATAGATGCCTGGTTCCAGATGATGATGTCATAAGTCTTGTTTGATAAGAATGTCATCAATTAATATGTCAAGTCACTAATGAAGTAGTCTTAAGAAGTGTTAAGTGCCAAGTATTTAGAAGCCCTTGATGACATATGGAGGACTACATTTGATGATGGCATACTCTTGATGAATGACCACAATTGATGATGGCACTTGATGAAGTCTTGATAACATGGTTGGAGATCATATGATGGTTGCAAGACTATTTTTGGAGTTCTCCTAATGATGTTGCACTATGACTGCAGTAGTATAGGATGACAGTGTTGATGCGTCATGCTACATGGATGTTGCACTACTACATAATGACTCTCTGATCCTATGATGACATTGATAACAATGAAGAAGCCATGTTGTCCCAAACATTCCTCTTGTTGTCCCAAACTTTTTATGCATAAAATTTAAGGATAGTCACAAAGAAAATTTATTTTGGACACCTTGGAGGCATCCTTTCAAAATGGATCCTAGAGTATCTTAAAGAGGATTTTTTCCTCTTTCTAACGAGCCTTTATTTGCCCCGAAACTCCCAATAGTTTGTGAGATATTGAATTTTTAAGTTAAGGAAATTATTCCTAGCAGTAAGCCGACCTACACTCAATCATACAAATTGGCCTCACTTCAAATAGACGTGTCCCTTCAATTATAAACGAAATCACTATAAATATAAACCTAATTGTCCATTCAAGCTTAGATTTTTCGATGGAGACAAGATAAGAGGTAGAGAAGAAGGCACAACCTAGAAAAGAAAGGAAGACTGCGAAATTGTTGTTGGGTTAAATAGTCTTCCACAGGTTCAAGCTAGGAGCAAAGAAGTTGTCATAGTTGTCGTGGTCGAAGTTGTCATAGTTGTCGTGGTCGTAGCAGTCATAATTGTCGTGGTTGAAGTTGTCGTAGTTGTTGTGGTCGAATTTGTCGTAGTTGTTGTCATAGTTGTCGTGGTCGTAGCAGTCATAATTGTCGTGGTTGAAGTTGTCGTAGTTGTTGTGGTCGAATTTGTTGTAGTTGTCGTGGTTGAAGCTACCGTGGTCGAAGTTGTCGTGGTTGCCATGATCGAAGTTGTCATAGTTGTCGTGGTTGCCATGATCGAATTTGTCATAGTTGTCGTGGTGGAAGCTATCATAATTGTCGTGGTTGAAGTTGTCGTAGTTGTTGTGGTTGAAGTTGTCATGGTCGAAGTTGTCATAGTTGTTGTGGTCGAAGTTGTCGTAGTTACCATGGTCAAAGTGTTGATTTATTGGGATTGAACAAATAGAATTTGTTGAAGTCTTATCTTGAGAACGGAATACAACAAAGTTGGAGAACTTTGTGAAGCAACGTATTGAAGATTTGTGGAGATCATTGAAGACCATGATGCATTGAATCCATCATGAAGTGACCTTGATGAAGTTTTGGCTAGGTAACATGAAGAGCATTGGTGACACTTTCATGTGAAGAACAAGGTTGTCATTGATGATGTGACGTGGAGACTAAGTGAAGGCATAGTTGAAGATTGACAGGGCTCGTTGAAGAAGACATTGGGAGCCATGAAGTATAACCAAATATATCTTAACAAAGTAAAGCAAGGGTTGGAGCCCAAGAGGTTGAAGCCTCGAAAAGACAAGGTTGGTGCCTTGAAGGATAGGGTTGGAGCCCTAGAGGATCAGAGTCCTCAAGAAACCAGGTCGAAGCCTGAACTAGATATAGGGTTGGTGCCTCAAAATGACAAGGTTGGAGCCTTGGAAGTCCAAGTCGATGCTTGGAAAATAGAGGTTGGGGCCTGGGAGATTTAAGATCAGTGTCTTCATCTAAGGTTGGAGCCCTACATATATTGTACTTGATTTATTGCAGAAATTAATAAAAGCATTTATTCTTATTGTTCATTTTGTGTTCTAAATATAAGTTATCTAACTGGTAAAAGTAACAATTGAAAAGGAATATTGATTCACCCCCCTCTTAGTGTTTCCAACAAATACTATATAATTGGTGTAACCAACTCATAAGTCAGATTTGCTCTAATACCAACACCTCATCATGAGGTAAGGCTAGAAGGCTGCAAAATAAGATCCAATACACACTTAGATGAAAGTTATATCTTATAATGTGAAAGATACAAAGAGGTCATAGAAGACTCGACGATTGTATGGGAGCCACATGCTAACATATTATATCTTTGTGTGCTCCCATCTTGACAACTTACAAAGAGGTCATAGAAGACTCGACGATTGTATGGGAGCCACATGCTAACATATTATATCTTTGTGTGCTCCCATCTTGACAACTTTTGGCTTATAGATGTAACAAGGGTTGAATGAACACGACTATCATAACTCTAAACAAGGTAACACCAATATGCAACTCTGTATTTAGAAATTTTACTATCAACATTGACAACTTTTGGCTTATAGATGTAACAAAGGTTGAATGAACACAACTATCATAGCTCCAAACAAGGTAACATCAATATGCAACTCTGTATTTAGAAATTTTATTCTCAACATTTCCATCATCGTCTTTCCTTGTTAAATTCCAATTAACAGAATCACACGTGAGAATTTTTTTACATGGTTGAAATGATTACTTCAACATTGGCAGTGACATCTCTTGCTTGTAAATAGTTGTGTGATGCAAAAACCACCATAATTATCCTGATGATTTGATTACCCGTGAGATTTTTCATATTGATGGAATGATTACTTCAACTTTGGGAGTGACATCTCTTACATGTAAATAATTGTGCAATGCAAATACAACCATAACTATCATGATGATTTCACTACCGGTGAACACGACTATCATAAACTCTAAACAAGGTAACGCCATATGCAACTCTGTATTTAGAAATTTTACTATCAACATTGACAACTTTTGGCTTATAGATGTAACAAAGGTTGAATGAACACAACTCTCATAACTCTAAACAAGGTAACATCAATATGCAACTCTGTATTTAGAAATTTTACTATCAACATTTCCATCATCGTCTTTCCATGTTAAATTCCAATTAACAGAATCATACGTGAGAATTTTTTTACATGGTTGAAATGATTACTTCAACATTGGCAGTGACATCTCTTGCATGTAAATAGTTGTGTGATGCAAATACCACCATAATTATGCTGATGATCTGATTACCCGTGAGATTATTCATATTGATGGAATGATTACTTCAACTTTGGGAGTGACATCTCTTACATGTAAATAGTTGTGCAATGCAAATACAACCATAACTATCGTGATCATTTCACTACCGGTAGCAGGGCCACATTCACCGTCATGATGATTTCATTACCGCTAGCAGAAGCACATTCACTGGCCAATGAGAGGGGTAAACTTCTTATGAACTGCACGGGTTAATTTCATTCACAAGTTCCCGCTTTGATGTATGATAGTTGGAAGAAAGCAACCAATATACTGTTCAACCCATTAGAAACAATCGAGTTCAATTAAAAGGAGATACAATTTTTGCAAAAATTTGGCTATGGAACCAAAAATTAATACCAGCTGAAATAGACCAAACAAAAAATGTCCAATTCATATGATCCATTCCTAAAGCAGGTTTGATCGGCCCATCACAGCTTCCCCTCAAAACAGATTTGTGACAAAGAAGTAAATATATAAGATAAAAGCCACTCCCAGATTAGTAAGTGGCAGCCAACTCATCAAAGACAATAACGTTTAAACTATATCAACATTCTAGACTCGGCTCATTTTTTGAAGATCGAGTCAAATGATACAGATAAAGGGCTAATCAACTCACTTACAAAGCTTCAACTTCTTGAAAAAAGGAGCAACCAGAGTTTTTGGGTAAGGTTTTGTCGCCAAACAAGTAGGTATATTTTCAGGTTGTTCGATCCATAGTTTATGAGCAATTTCACTTCCTTTAAGCTTGTCTGACAGGTTGATAAGTTGAGCTTCTCCTTTCACTTCCAAAGTAACCTGTAAGATATGTCATTAAGATGAATTAAGTAGTCCAGGC
Organism: Pinus taeda; assembly: GCA_000404065.3. Classification (NCBI taxonomy): domain Eukaryota; kingdom Viridiplantae; phylum Streptophyta; class Pinopsida; order Pinales; family Pinaceae; genus Pinus; species Pinus taeda. Next base: position 141,018 of record APFE030382263.1, on the reverse strand, counting down.
AATTCTATAATGACTACTCATGAGTAGAAGTGAAAGGAATATCAATCACATCATTCATGTGGTTCTCTCTGTATATCTATATTGTAAATGACTTAATTTCAAGGGTTACATGGGACTAGACTGGTCATTTGAACAAGTACCAGGTTCTGAGGTGTTTTCCACTTAATAAAAGCAGAAATTGTCATCAATTGTCACTGTATTCTAACCACTGTTGCAAACAACCCGCTTTTATCGCAATAAAATCACGATGACACAATTTTTTGGCCTAGCCGATGTTTGTTGATTTTTACCGATATTTTAATGGTATCTTAATTTTGCCAAATTTTGCCAACTTTTACCAAAAATTTCCCGATTTTTACAATATTTTCATTTTCCAAACCCTTGCCGATTTTATCCCGATGCCGATGCTTACAACATTGATTCTAACTGAGATGCATGTTTTTGACACCGACATTTTTGGACCTGTTTTTTACAACTAAAATAAACTCATTATGGAAACCCTCACTTTAGAGTGCCAAAATCAACTGAGCTGAACTACAGAAAAATAAAATGCGTTGTTTTGAAAGATAGTAACCCTAAAGTAAACCCCATGTTGCTTTGAAATATTTAATCTTTCTTGTTTTCCTAAATAAGCCATGCAATTCGGTAAGCCACTGATGTGTACAAGGGAAAAGAAAAATTGCATCATTATCTCTGTCCATCTATCTTGTATATTCAACTGCAATAACCAGGGTCACATGGGCTAGATTTATCATTTTTCATCCCACCAAGTACTTGGTTCTAATCTTTGCAGCCTAATGAAATGGCAGAATTTGGTCCTGTAAAACCTCATATGGCATAAGGGTCCACTTTTGATTTTCATCACAATGATGTGTTTGCAGCGTGATACATATGGGTTTTGATGAGTGAGTGCTGTATACCTTCACGGAGTTGCTTTGTTTTCTTAGACCCCTATTCTTGGAGATGAGGCTAGTTTTGAATGATTTGGTGCTTTGGGGAGATTTACTTCTACTTGTTGATCATCATGCTCAATTGAATCACCTTGTTATATGCGGATTCATATAATTCATTTTGGCATCTCGCTATACTTGCTCTCTATCTTTTGGAAGTACCATGCTAATGGTATATAACATGAAGTATGTATAAAGCTAGAGTCCCCTTAGCTATACAAGCTTGTTAGAGGAATCAAACTTATAGGGTAGGAATGTACAATCCCAAATATGACCTATCTGTATTCTATGGTCCTCCTACCTATCTCTGTTCTGAAATAGAAATCCAAATCCTTTAAACCCTTCCCTTGGAAGTCGACAGTTACATTTATACAAGGTTGTTAAATAGTCATAACACATTTCAATGACAAGCAACCCACTTCAATTACAAATAACAAAATTTGCAGCCACCTTTGTAACTAAAACCTTTCACGAAGATGATAATTGGATTCCTCTCAGTGTTGCGAACATCACGATCGGGATTGAATTGACAAGGGTCCGAAATCAGAAAAAATCGGGAAAATCGGGAAAAAATCGGTAAAATTCGGCAAATACAAAAATATCCATTTTTTTTCAATTTTTTTAATATCTAAAGCATCCACGACATAAAATAAATGCATTGACACATAAATATGATAAAAGAACTAATATATAAGATGTGTAATATCATTTCTAGTGCTACATCACACATAACAGTGAATCATATCCTGAATACTAAGTCTTGAGTCCCAACTCAGCCTCAAAATATCAACAAAAAATATAATAATGTATCTCATATCATGAGTCACAATGTCATATACAATGAAATGAACCAAATAACTAGTACTATTGATTTCCTCTGCCCCTCTTGCGAGAAAATGCAACAACTTTCCCTCTAGATGTAGATGACGGTGGAGATGGCGGTGGACTTTGTTGTGCTCTAGACGCTGAAGAACTAGGAGCTATAGGAGGTAGACTACGTTCTCTACTGGTGACAGTGGTAAGCCACTGTCACCAGTAGAGAAAAGAAAATTCGATAAGTCACTGATGTGTACAAGGGAAAAGAAAAATTGCATCATTATCTCTGTCCATCTATCTTGTATATTCACCTGCAATAACCAGGGTCACATGGGCTAAATTTATCATTTTTCATCCCACCAAGTACTTGGTTCTAATCTTTGCAACCTAATGAAATAGCAGAATTTGGTCCTGTAAAACCTCATATGGCATAAGGTTTCACTTGTGATTTTCATCACAATGATGTGTTTGCAGCATGATACATATGGGTTTTTGATGAGTGAGTGTTGTATACCTTCACGGAGTTGCTTTGTTTTCTTAGACCCCTATTCTTGGAGATAGGCTAATTTTTGAATGATTTGGTGCTTTGGGGAGATTTACTTCTACTTGTTGATCATCATGCTCAATTGAATCACCTTGTTATATGCGGGCTCATATAATTCATTTTGGCATCTCGCTGTAATTGCTCTCTATCTTTTGGAAGTACCATGCTAATGGTATATAACATGAAGTATGTATAAAGCTAGAGTCCCCTTAGCTATACAAGCTTGTTAGAGGAATCAAACTTATAGGGTAGGAATGTACAATCCCAAATATGACCTATCTGAATTCTATGGTCCTCCTACCTATCTCTGTTTTTGAAATAGAAATCCAAATCCTTTAAACCCTTCCCTTGGAAGTCGACAGTTACATTTATACAAGGTTGTTAAATAGTTATAACACATTTCAATGAGAAGCAACCCACTTCAATTACAAATAACAAAATTTGTAGCCACCTTTGTAACTAAAACCTTTCACGAAGATGATAATTGGGTTCCTCTCAGTGTTGCGAACATCGCAATCGGGATTAAATCGACAAGGGTCCGAAATCAGAAAAAATCGGGAAAATCGGGAAAAAATCAGTAAAAATCGGCAAATACAAAAATATCCATTTTTTTCAAATTTTTAATATCTAAAGCATCCATGACATAAAATAAATGCATTGACACATAAATATGATAAAAGAACTAATATATAAGATGTGTAATATCATTTCTAATGCTACATCACACATAACAGTGAATCATGTCCTGAATATTAAGTCTTGAGTCCCAACTCAGCCTCAAAATATCAACAAAAATATAATAATGTATCTCATATCATGAGTCACAATGTCATATACAATGAAATGAACCAAATAACTAATACTATTGATTTCCTCTGCCCCTCTTGCGAGAAAATGCAATAGCTTTCCCTCTAGATGTAGATGACGGTGGAGATGGCAGTGGACTTTGTTGTGCTTTAGAAGCTGAAGAACTAGGAGCTATAGGAGGTAGACCACGTTCTCTACTGGTGACAGTGGTAGGTGGTGTCACCTCCTCCTCTTGTCGCTCCTCCTCCTCCTCGTCCTCTAACCCCTCCACTACCTCCTGCTCTAACCAATTAGGGGTTGACTCCATGATAGGCCTCTCAGCCTCAACCCTCCATGCAGCAGTGGTGTCAATCCCATCCAATGAGATGGCCTCCACATCAGGTGTCCTCTCAAGTTACCTCACCCACAATCGAAGATTGTAGTAGACATAGACCATGTCATTAAAGTCGTTGAGACTCCAACCTGTACAAGGGTCATAAATAGAATAATAATTATAAAAAATATTATTTAATGAATTCAAAAAATTAATTGGAAATTTGAAATATTTTAACCTTTTGAGCTTCTTGGTGTGTATTTTTTCAAATACACTCCAGTTGCGCTCGCATCCCGAGGAGCTACATGTTTGGCTAAGCACTCGAATGGCAAGCCTTCGAAGATTGGGTACTCTGCCACCATAGCTTCTCCACCATGCATCTACAACAAATAAGATAAACATACGAAAAAAAATAAAAGTTGAAAGTTGAAGCAAAGTATGAACTTGAAGAGACAATGAAATTTGAAACAAACTAAAGCTTACCTGGCATTTTAGTCTTCCTATCCACAACATCCATGTCAAAGCTAAATGTGCCACCTGCCATCTTGTACATCTCCATTTCTTTGGAGATTTTTGCACATTCTACTAGAGATGGCACCATCCTCTGAACACAAATGAAAAATCCATCCATGACCTCAGTGTCCAAAATAAGAAACCACAGGAGTAAGTGAATACGGGGTTCAAGTAGATCCCTGCAACATGAATAGGACGATGAAGTGTATTGTTCCATCGCTCATCAATCACTTCCCATAAGAATTGTTGTTTTTCAAACCCCTCATCCCCCTTATCATCATAGTAAGTCCGAATGGATACTTTGGCCCTATCCATGGCCTTATGCAAGTAGTCGATTACGGTCTTGTCTCCATCAACTAATCGAAGAACCTTTACCAGAGGTTCAGTAATGCTACACACTTTCTGCACTCTCGCCCAAAACCTTTCCTAGTATGAAACTAACCTGCATATGGCCTCTCCCTCTGGTTTGTAGCTAAATTCCAAAACGCCACTCCTCTGAAAGAAACATCCTCTTAACATCCCACATAGAATTCAAGAGGGATTGAAGTAATATGAAACTGGTGGCAAACCGTGTAATGGCAGAGCGAACCAACTCCTTGTTGTTGCTGAATGTTCTCATCAAATGAAGCACAAATGCATGATTATATATAAATTTTGTAATGATTTTTGATAACTCAAAAATATATTTGACAAAAGGAATTTTTCCTATGTCCTCCAACATCAAATCAATGCAGTGTGTAGCACAAGGTGTCCAAAATAAGGTAGGATGCCTCTCCATAAGCATCTTGCCAATAGCAACATAATTTGCAGCATTGTCCATTATGACTTGGACAACATGTTGTGGACCCACCTCCTAAATGAACACATCCAACAAATCACATAATAACCATGCATCCTTGATATGTGCAGATGCATCAACAGATTTCATAAACATTGTCCCCTTGGGACAATTAACCAAGAAGTTAATAAGGCTTCTACCATTTTGATCGGTCCAACCATATGACATCACAATGCATCCTATGTGTGCCCATGATGCCCTAAACTCCTCCAATCTCTTAGTGCAGTCAACCTTTTCATTTTGAAAAATGTGCCCTCTAAAGTCATCGTAAGAAGGGACTTTGTACCCTGGGCCAACAATAGCAATAACATCAACCGCGAGCTGGAAAAATGCATTGTTCCTTGCAACGCTAAAAGAAATATCACTCCAAAGAAGAAACTTGCCCAACAACTTGTCAACTTCTTCTTTCTCCTTTTTTTTTTAATAATTGAAAAGATAGATGATTGTGAACCAAGCGTGGTTCTAGGAACAAAAAATGATGAGGTAGCTACAGGGTTTCCTATAGATGTTGATGGTGAAGTAGAATCAGTACCACTCTCATGCTCACCTCCCAATCCTGACACTCTACTCCTTGCTAGTTGACTCTTCAGAGCTGACTTGGACAATTTGGTTTGCTCTATTTCTTCCAATAATCTGAGGGCTCTTCAAATGATTTCTGGATTTGTATTTGTGCAAGGCCCTACCTCATGTCCAGGAACTTGTGCAAAGTGATACTTCAATATGTATACCCCCCTGTCATATGATGCCCACATTAACTTGCAAGTCAAATTTGAACTGTCAAACCCTCCATCAGGTTCACCAAATTCCCCTTGAGGGTCCAATTTCCTTCACATGTTTGTAACTTTGTTGAACTCGAGTTTTAATGTAAGATGAAGTTTGAAGTTTGACCCTATGGCACAAGAAAAATTGCAAGTTAAAAAATAAAATTTAAATTTAAAATTTTACATACAACATTTTGAATTCTTGACAACAACAACAAAAAACCTCAACTCAATGCAACAATAATGGTAAAAAATACACAATCAAACCTAAGCAAAAATGATGGAAAAAAACTAGGGCACAAGAAGAAATTAAACAAATAAATCTAACAATCAAGTTTTTGCATTTTTGACCAAAATAAACCCTCCACTAAATGCAACAAAAATGATGAACAACAAAAAAAAAAAAAACCGCAATCAAATCCAAACAAAAATCATGGAAAATAAATGGGGTGATAGAAACCCAAGGAAAAAACAAGAAAAAAAACAAAAAAAATGGCCAAATTTGATGCCCACACCTAAAAACCACACTTTGCTGAAGAAATTTGGTCCAAAATTGAAATTCTTTTGCTTGGGATGCTAGATTCCTTCACTTTTGTCCTATTTTCCCCTTGTAAATGTGTTCTCCTCCTCCTTAGCTCTCACTCTTGCCCTCTGTCTAAAAAAAATGAGCAAAAAAAAGCATAAATCGCTTTTAGAACTCGTTGTTCCGCAGCCCCACCAATTTTTTGGGATCGGATCGCGTCCAAAAATCGCGATTTTTTGAAAAAAAAATCACCGAAAAAATCGGCGATTAAATCGTTTTTGCGAAAATAATCACTATTTAATCGCAATGTTTGCACAATTGGTTCCTCTAGGCTCATGGCAAAAGGCTATCTCAAAAAAGTTAGTGTGTTAAGTGAAGTTGCTTTTTCCAGTTGATATTTAGTCCAATTGTGGAGTCACCTAGTTGAGGCAAGGTTGAATTGAGCGTCAAGACATCTTTTCATTGTTGATTTCAACTTGGTCATAGATCATCCTAGAACAACTAGTAAAATTTATGCAATTCAAATCTCAAAGTTTGATTCGAATATCCAACACTCTAGTAGAAAAACAAAATGCCAATTAAGGGTAAGGCCAAAATTCTGCTTTCTATACCCAAGGAGTAGAAAACCCTATCAAATGTAAAGAACAAGAATATAAAATCTCCAAAAATATAACCTTCTTTGAATTTAATGGAAATAAAGTAGAATAAATTTTCAAAGGCTAGCCAAAATTAATAGAACCCTACTTTTGATTACTTGACACCATACAAGGACAAGTTACCCATAGTAGTCCTACACCTGAAGGGAAAAACATACGAGTGGTGGAGTATTAACGAAACAGTAAATTCCCTCAACAGCGAGAATGAGTTTAGAACAACTATGATTGAAATATTTTCACCGGAAAATGATAAAATCGAGGTCTCTCACTAGTGGAGAGACACCAACCTAAAACATTATAATCCAATTTATCAATGGACTAAAATATTGCTTATAAAATTTCATATAAACAAAGGAACTAGACAACCATGCAAAAAGTCGTTGGTCTTGCACTTGTAGAAGGACTAAGAGAAACAAGTGCTCAACCATCGGCAAGATTAACTCTCTTGGCACCAATCATTTTCCATCTAATCAGCATTAGAGTTGAATCTTACAACTTTCACCACTGTGATCTTGCTTACAAGCCTACTTCAATTGTTATAAGGCTTTGGGGGAGGGGGTGCAAATGGCTTCCCTACTGCCTAATATTAATCTACAATCATTACAAGGATTTCCTATTGAAACTCATAAGTTCATAACAATGTCAATAATGATGCCAAAGAAGGTCTCTCATGAGTTTTTTTTTTTGAATGTCTACCACAAAGTACGAAGATTCTCATTGATGAAATTTTGGTTGAAATTTTTACCAATGATATGATGTGGCTTGTGATGGTTTGTGGCATTAAGCCTTGTTAGGTTATTGTGTATGTAGAGTTCCCCCCAATTTCATTATTAGCGTCTACGTTAAAGAGGGTGGAGAGTTATACAACTATATATGCATGGCCACTAGGAGCTTGACAAGGGTTTTTTTCTAATTTGCTTTCAAAGAGGAAAAGCAAGCTACAAAGGTGGTCATGCATGGTCCTTGGATGTGTCACAATACCCTAGTTGTATTGTCCAAGTGGTATAGAATAACTCGACTAAGAAGTCTACTAAATTATATTTGTCCTATCTGCATTGAATCACAACCCCCCATTGTAATACTCAAGAGCATCTCGACTCCCCTTGGGAAATTCATTTGCCATGAGCCCCAACAATTTTTAAAACCTCGCTCAAAAGCACATTTGCATTAGGGTTAACATGTGCCAAATGTTAAATTTTCTACAAGGTGAGCAGGAAAAGAATTTTCTGATGTGATAATTACTACCTAATGATCTTCAATCAATTTATCTCATGCCATGAATATAATTGAGCAATTACACACAGAAAATATCAACAGTAAATGGAGTAGAAACAATAAGGATCATAGAAAGACAACCATGTACAATAAAGACAATATTTTTACCTTGGGAAACCCAACCTTGGGAGAAAACCCAACAACTTTTCTTTTAGGAGAATTATTCTTCAACAAGGTTTACAAATCCAATTTGTCTAGGAATATGTGCCAAGTACAAATCCAAATACAAATGAAAACCTGGTCAAAGTAGCAGTGAGTCAATGTTGGTCAAACCAACCAAAATGCTCAAAAATCAACATTGGTCAAACAGTCAGCGTGCGATCAAATTTTGGTTCTACGGCTCCTGTGGTCAACTACAGTCAAATTCCGGTGCACGCGCAGCCCTCTTGTAGCTCAGTCAACTCTAGTCAAACTCAGCACAAAACAGTTCAATCAACATGAGTCAAACTTGGTCAAACAAAGAGAGAAATGACTCAGTTAAACAGTCAGCTCGTCCTCATTTTCTCCACTTGCAACTATCCAAGAGATTTCTGAAAGATGAAGAAACTCACTTTTTTGGTGGAGAAAATGAGACATCACATCACCTATATATATTAGTCAAATGGGGGTAAATTAACCCAAGGGACACACCCTTTCACGAGCCGGGTTGACTTGGCGCCTCAAAAAATAAATTTTAATTTTAATTTCCTTACGCCAACTTGGAGACCTCTTTGGCATGCGGGAATACCTCTTGATGCTACACAAAAATCAACACTCCCTCTTAGGAGGGAGGTATTCTCTTTAGCTACAATAGATTTCCTCTTAGATGAAATTTCTTCTCCATAAGAAAAGTTCATGAGCTTGTTATGTTGATGCATGTCTATAGATCACTCCATCTTGGAATAGGCAATGTGAGTATCCCGGGCCATTTACCCCTAACCAAATCAACATGGTCCAGCCAAAGTCTATTATGGCTCCTCAAGTAAATGTATCAATCCCCTCTAGTTAAATCAGCATCACCTAGTGAAGTCCTTTTGACTTCTCAGGAGAATATTGGTCTAATCCTACAATTGCCTTGGGCCATTCACCCCTAGTCAAATCAGCATGACCCATCCAAAGTCCTTTATGGCTACCCAGGTGAATGTATCCATCTCCCCTGTCAAATCAACATGAACTAGCCAAGTTTGTTTGGCTTCTCAGGAGATGGTTTGTTTGAACCTACAAAGACATCAACATTCCCTCAACGAGGGAGACATTCTTCATCACGCCAAGCTTGTCTCTAAAGTATACAAACTCCACTCTAGACAGAGGCTTGGTGAGAATGTTTGCAATTTTCTCATATGTGGATATGTATTGGAGATTCATTGCTTCCCTCTACACCAAGTCTTGGATGAAGTGAACTAATCAAATAGCCCTGCAAGAAGCCTTTGAAGCCACACTGCTTCACAACTTGTGACACTGGCTTTGCTATACTCTACCTTTGCTTCACTAAGTGCAACATAAATCTACTTCTTGCTAAACTAGGATATCATAGCTGATCCCAAGCTAAAGCAACACCCTAAGGTGATCTTTTTGTCTTTTTCACTTTCAGCCCGATCTGAATCAATATATCCCTGCAGCCTCACTTCACCACTTGAGACATATCTATATCCAACTGTACTATGCAGGTACCTCAACACATGCTTTGCTACATGCTTTGGCTCAACCATAAACTAGCTAGCTTCCTTCACTGGATCCATCACCACAGTTGCTTCCTAGTCACCCTGACTAGGCGCTCCCTCTGACACTAAAACAGATTCTCCAGTGGCAATCCTAGTTGCTCCCTTTACCAATGAAGCATATCTAGTTGTCTCGCATGGTCCCTGTCGCCACATAATCTAACAGGGGTCCTAGGAGGGGTACCTAAGGGACAACTACTAGACCAAATGACAACAAAGGGACAAAGACCCACTGTCACCTCAGTCCATGTCCCCTGCTCTTTACAGACTTTCACTAATGGGAGGAGTCCTAGTATGAAGGATATCACTTGTGATGATGGGATCAATGACAAGGTATAAAGTGATTCCCAAGGCCCATTCAAAGGAGAGGCTCAATTATAGCTTGATGAAGGAAAGTCTCTCCAAGATATACCTAAGAGGAGAGTTAAGACCTAGGGTTATGAATATTCAATGATGATGAGTATGTCTAGAATCAAGACTCCCAAGGTAAGGCAAGACTTCTTTAGGAGCTTTGTAAGATGATTCTTCTTCAAAATAGGGCTTTTGCTCCACAAGAGAGGCGTAGAGAGAAACCTATGCGAGAGCTAGGGTTTCGAGTAATCATGGGAGGGATTCCTCCTATGTGATCACTAGGTCAAACAAGGATAGGGGAAAGGGTCAAAGATGATTGATTTCTTTGAGTTTTATGTGCATATGACACTTAAGAAGACCTCCCAACCTATGATGTTGAAGATAAGCTTTCAAAATCAAAGCTAGGGCTTGAGTTTTCTTGCAAACCAAGCGTAGGAATTCCCTGAAACTTTGAGAATCCCTTGAGGATACACCAGCATAGTTTTTTGTCCAAATGGAATCGAAAAATAGTCCCTCTGATGAATTTCGCAGGGTGCCCTAGTTAGGCTATCTATGATGGGAGGTCGTAAATTTTGGAGAAAAAGAGAAGGAAAATAAGGGTGATCACCAAAATCTTGGATCAATGCCTAATCCTTGGGCTATGAAGTCTATGTGATTCAAAATTTGGCTGAAATTGTCTTCAAATAGGCTAAAAAGTGATGCCCTAAAAACCACTCTTTAACATTTACCCACCCAAGATCTATGGACTTTCATGGAAGAAAAACAAATTTCAATCCACTAGGAACATTCATCTACTTGTTATGCAATGAGTGACATGTGCAATCAACAATGTAACCTTCTTTACAATGATTTTCAATAAATTAGGGCACAAAAGAACTAGCTAGTTGTAATAATTCCACACATTAGACATTATTTCAAGAAAAATCTTCAACAAATAGCACTTCCAAGATAACAAGAGATATATCCAATCATAGATCAAGAAGCAGCGCCAAGAAAGAACGAAAAGTTCAGCTTCCAAATATATCAAAATGCATCAAGAGATCTCCAATAGACATCCAAGGAAAAAATGTGAAATTCTCAAAAGAGATAGAACCAAGTGTGATGATGATGTTTGATACAAATGAGGCTTAGCTTTAATTCTATGATCTAAATTGTGTCAAAGTAATGGGCTTGCACTGCATGTCGTATTTTGAATCTCATTATGCACATAGAAGACGGGCTTTATACTTTATACAATCTCCAGATCTCAACCTTGTTACAATCTTCATACCAACTTTGGTCCTGCATAGATCTATATCTAAGAATTTATTGTGCACAGACCTTAACCGATCATTAAAAGATTTCCTCAAATTGTATAATGTTATTTGGCAGCTTAGGGATAAATTCCCTCATTTCCACAGCCTTCCTCATTCAAAGAAGCCCCAAATTTCCCTTGGAAGAATTTAATATGCTCAAGGAAAAATATATTTTTAAAGTGAAAACCCACATGTGCACAAAAGTCCAAGTCAGCCTAAAAGTCAAATTAGCCCTCCTCCATCGCATATAAATACAAGTCAAGGCACATCACTTTGGATCATCATATCAAGAATCTCTCTTCTCTCCATTGATTCTTACATCCAAAATATTACAGGTTCTCTTCACACGTGCGAAGGAGGAGTCTCTCTTTTTTGTTGACCAAAGTTTGACTTCTGTTTGGGATGGTTTGACCTGTGTTGCCTGAGAGGATTTTGACTTGCTTTGACCTGTTTTGGACCTATTCTTGAAGGCCAAGTTGACTGGCACACAAAACGATATTTTCTGAGCATCTTTGACCTCTGTTGACCGTAGTCGTTGACCACAGGAAAGTTCGGAAGTTTGATAGCAAGGTTTCTCTCTCTTTTGACCGAGTTTTGCTGACTGTTTTGATGAGGTCTGACCAATCTTTGAAGTTCAAATTTAATGTTGCTTTGACCGGGTTGCTTGGAGGACTTTGACCATTGACTTATGGATTGGTTATGGCACATTTGACTGTTGTTGACTTCGACAGAATTGCAGACTTTGAATTGATCATATTTGACTTGGCACATATTTGACTATTGGCTTTGTCGACCACTTATGTGTCAACTACCCCTTGAGCAGAGTACAGTGCAAAGCAGCCAGATTTTTTCAAATTTCATCATCATCATGCAACTTTTGGTCATCATAATGTAATCCAAATTCTGCAACCCGATGGACCATGATGTAAAAATGATTCTAGTATGTTTATAAAGCCATGTAAAACATCTAGGTAAACCTATAATTTTTACCAAAGAGTTTTGCTCTAGAGAGTTATTTTTTCTCCACCAATTATTTGTGTTTTTAAACATTTATAATTGGCAGAGTTTTTCTCCCAAGCATGCCCCAAAGCTAGATTGGGGCACGATGGTGAGGTTTTAGGTGAGTCCTAGTGTGTTGAGTCTATGTAAACTATCATACTAGATCATCTATAAAGTGTCGCAAAATTTGGTTGAGTCTAGAAGTCATGTTTCTATTGTCAAAATTTCCCTTCTGAAATGGGATCTTTATGTATTATTTCATGTAAAAGATGTAAAAGGTGGTCTATAGAGGTTCTAGGGGGTGTGAGTAATCAAAATTATACCTCAACTCCTATACTTTCTATCTAGACACATTTTGAGGGTGGAAAATTATGTCTAACCCCCTCTAGAATCATTATTATTATTTTCTGGCAAAAAATGGAAAAATAATTATCCTAAAATTAGTCAATTAAAATGAGAGAAAACAAAATTTTCTCCAAGTGGAAAAAAAATTAAAAAGGAAATGTGAGCTTTCCAAAAAATGGATCAAATTGAAATTTGGGAGAAGTCTCATTTCCAAGGCAAAAAAGACCCACAAAAAATGCGTTGGGACAGAAAGAAAATATTTTGTCAAGGGAAATTGAATTTTTGGTCCAGGTGGTTATTTTGAATGGGGGAATTTCAAGAAAAATATGTTTGAAGATATTCCAGTGGTCCAAAACCACCCAAAGGTCAAAGATTGGTCCATCCAGCTCATCAATCAAGGACGTCAAAATTTTTAGAGAAATGTGCAACAGTAATCAAGGGTTCAAATTATTTTGAGGATCAAGCCATGGACAAAGTCAACTAGTTGTTTTTTCCACTTGGAGGCTGCTTTCATACTCTCATTTTTTCTATATAAAAAAGCTCTATGCTCCTCATTGGTAACAATGAAAAATCTTGAGCTCTTAGGTCAAGTGAAGCTCTACTACTTTATAATACTTTTTTTGAGCAATAACGTAAAGTCTTTGGGGCAAAGTTATGGTGTTATTCTTCAGTTATATGGTATAATCCTTCTAAACTCTTGTGCTTAATGTTCTACTAGTGTTTTAATTTTGTTATTTCCATTAGCTCCTGAAGATTCATTAGTGTACAATTATCTTGCATCATTGTTTGGATTTGAAAAAACACATTAGGTGGAGCGGATCTACTGGTTTTCAGTTAAACCCTAAGACTCCTCTATCACTGTGTTATCCAAATCATTGTGGATCTAACAAATATTTTTCAAGTGTGTAGAAAATAATATTGTTGATCAGATCTTGGATACTTGGGCACATTCTCAGTTGAATTAACCAACTATCCAGGGCATAGAAGTTGAGGAACCCATAGTGGGTCACCTAAAGACTCACCATTCGAAATAAGAAAAGAGGTTTTCTTACCATTTGCTCTATATCAAAATTTATCAATCTAAAATCTTTCAAAATATTTCTTTTAGAGCTATTAGTGAATAGATTTTCTATTGAAGAGCTTATTTTTGTAAATTTGTAAATAGATCTTGTATATATTTTCTCTCAACTTTGTATATAATTTCCATCTATTTTGTATATATTTGTTCGGTTTTCTTGAGTTTGCTTTGCAGATCTGAAGAGAAAGACATTGATTTTGGCTTTGGATCTAAGTGTAAATATTTTTTTGCAAAATTGATCCTGTTGTATCTCTGAGATGATAATGGTCAGCTACCATGCCAGGGCATCTAAGATTTGTTTTGAGGGGTTTTGTTTTAATTTTTGGAGGACCAATGTATGAAACAGATTTAAAACAGTGATGTCTAACCTTCTTGAATAATACTAATATTAAACAAAGGGTTGCTATTAAAATCCACACAGTGATTTAGCTTATCTAGTGATGAGTAGAACCAAAAAGATGATATGACTATTACAGTTTTCAAATAGAAAATTAAATAACCATAAGTAAGAAAACCTTCAAACAATTTTCAGAAAGTTTGACAAAATATGCCCAAGAGTACAAAGATAATGATGATTTTATGATTTAGAGGGAATTACTTAAACAAACAGTTTTTATAATTCATTCTCTTTAAAGATGATCATTTCAGAAAGCTTATAAGAGTAAATTGAGACTCAACTATTCTTATCTGATTATTTTTGTAAAACTTAAGAATATGAAGAAAACACAGTGAACGAAAACTAGACAACTTACAAGGAATACGAAACCGTAATGAACCAAAATTCAGAATCCTTTGCTTTGCTATTAATGATTTAGAAAAAGCTGAGTATATTTAGTATTAGAATAATATTATTTTAGTTTAATGCTCATTCTTTTAGCTGTTGCTAATTTTATTCTTTTAGCAGTTCCTTAGATGAAACTGATTCTTTACATAGAAACTTGATGTTTCTATCTTTGTAAATATCTCTGTATTATTAGTGAGTATTGTTGCTCAATCAATTAATTAATTCATTTGGAAATCCATATGCGTGTTTCGCACTGTTTTATGGTATCAGAGCCAGAAAAAAAGAGATTTCTTGAGCAGTTATTCTCTCTACATCCTAATCTCTTCTGTTCTTTCTGTCAATCCTTTCTAAGGTCGAGCCCTCTGTAAGCCAGATAGCCTTCCAGATAGCCTTCACTGAGTCTTAGCTTCAGCTCTGCTCACTGTGATAAAAGCTTACAGTCGTCTATCTCGATACAGAAGTGGATTCTTTGATTTGAGGAATTACGAGAGCCGAGGGCTCTGCAATTTTTCTTTGGCACGTTCTTTATTGGGCATTTTGCTGGACGAAATTTGTTTTTAACTGTGGTCTCCCACAGTTACGATTACAGAGGCTAAGATCATCTCAAATTCAGTAACTGCTAAGAACAGTTACAGAACCCGTGGAGGAAAGCAATTACAGAACCCTTGGAGGAAAGCGATCCTTATATCATTTTTTGCTTCTTCGTATGCAACCGTGTTTGATAGCAACATCGAGAAAACAGTTCCATTATCACGTATCGAAATTTTTGTGCCACAGTGAGGCGACGCCAAGCAATAACGACAGCCCTCGTAACAGCATTTCTACTGTGAGCTTCCTCACTTTTTGGTTTCCCTTCCTCGATTCAGCAGGAGCGGCTCACGAATTTGGCGGTCAGATCGCGGCTGGAGCACGGAGTCAAATCCTCTGCCGTTTTTTGAGAGGTTGTGAATGGTGCTTATATCTATGTGTACAATTTCGATTCCCGGCAAACTCATCATACATTATTTCCTTTTTCCGTCAGCACCCCAACTGTTGCCCAGCAGCCAGTAATATTATCACCTGTCATAGCAGCCGGTAATATTATCACCCGCGATACGAAATTTCTTTATTTGTGATTTTCGTAAAAGGTTTTTTTGTTGCCGCCTCGTCGTTTCCAGGTTTAAAATATCAGTGTTATATACGTGGGCCACCAGTTGAAATATGCGTGAGTTATATTTGTGAGCAACGTGAGTATATTTGTGAGCACGGACATATTTTATCTGCGGCAAAGGTCAAACGAATAAAATCTTGCAAGTTGTGGCCTTTCTCTCAACTATTATCTCTTTTTCTTGGCTGAGTCGTTCTCACTACACCCAGATCAAGTTTCCAGCAGTAAGTAAGAGAGCCACTTTCAGAAATTTGGGTATTTAGGCCGAACCTCGTTTCCAGCACAAACTCAGAATTTTTTTTCAGTGATTATTTAAATTAAAACTGTGCTTCTCAAGTTCGATCCTGTGTGGTAGAAGCAGCATTTAGTATTTCTTTCTAAAAGAACAAATTCGGGTTATTTTTCTTATATACCAGCATCTGTAAGATTCTGTCCAAATCAGTCAGATCTCCTTATTACTTTCTTGGGAAACAAACAGATGGCTTCACTAACCAATCTAATGCTGGAAGGTAGTCAACGCTTTAATGGCACAAACTATAACATCTGGAAACAGAGAATGTTGACCATTTTTGAATATAGGCGTCTTGACCAGCTCGTTCTCAACAAAGAGCTCTGTCCTGGTACAGCTGGCACTGATCAAGATAAGTTTGATGGTCGAAATCAAGAGGCAGTTATGCTCCTCAAGCTCTCTATCGCTGATGATCAGTTACCACAGATTCCTTCTGGCAAGACAGCTGCTGAGATCTGGCAACAGTTGAAGGAACTACACGAGACATCAGACAAAAGCAGAGCTTTCTTTCTCAAAAATCAGTTGTTCTCCATCATGATGGACGAACATATGTCTTTACAGGAACATCTCAACAAGATTAAAGACATTCGAGATCAGCTCGAAGCCATTGGTCGCACCATGGAGGAAGAAGTATGGTAGTCATCACTCTAAAAAGTCTACCACAATCTTATGAGCACTTCATAGAAACACTCAACATTACTGCCACTAATGTTGATCTGAAATTTCCGGAGTTATGCACTAAACTCATGCAGCAGGATCGTTGGAAACAACAGTTTGGTAGTGGTGCAGCATCAGCCTCCTCAGAAAATGCTTTTGCTACCAAATATCAGTCCTCTCAGTCCTTTCAGCAGAAAGGTTCTTCTCAGTCATTTGATCCTGCTAGGAAGAAAAATGTGCAGTGTAATTACTGTCACAAGTTCGGTCACATGAAGAAAGATTGCCGACAGAGAATTGCTTCTCAACAAAAGAAACAGGGAGGGCTTCATCAGACAGCGAATGTTGCAGAACATTCCGAGCAGACAGATTCTGCCTTTTACGCCTTTATGGCTAAAAGGTCTTCAGATCATATTCCATCATCTGTTTGGTACATTGACTCTGGTGCATCACGCCATTTCTCTCACAGGCGTGACTGGTTTATTGACTTCTCACCTTTCAGTGATTCCGTGGTATTTGGCGGAGGTGAGAAATACACAGTGGATGGCAGAGGTACAGTTCAAATCCAGTCTGGTGGGCGCACACTCATCTTCCTGAATGTGTACTATGTTCCTGGGATGGAAATTAATCTGCGGTCTGTCAGTCAGATTATGAGGAACTCTCCTCAGCTTGATGTAGTATTCAGTGCGCACAAATGCTCTATTATCGACAGGGAGACTAGTCTTACAGTTGCTGTTGGCCTAGAAGATCATGGTTTATACAGGCTTCTTGACACTGGTAATTTTCCAGAAGTGGCTCTAGCAGCGCGTGTTTCTCCCATCAGCACTCTATGGCATCAGCGATATAAGCACCTAAACATGCAGTATCTCTCTCAGCTTTCTCGGGACGAACTTGTGTCAGGGTTACCTGACATTCAGACTCAGCAGTTGGGTGTATGCGGCGCTTGTCAAATTGGCAAACAACATCGGTCTTCATTCACAAATGGAGAATCTTGGCACGCATCTAAGGTACTCCAGTTAATTCATGCTGATATTTGTGGTCCTATGAATACATCTTCTATCACTGCTTGCAAATATTTTTTGCTTATTGTAGATGATTTCAGTAGAAAGATGTGGGTATATTTTCTCAAATATAAATATGATGCATTTAGTATCTTTCAGAAGTTTAAAACCTTAGTTGAAAAAGAGTCTGGCTGTAATATCATGACTCTTAGGACAGATAACGGGGGGGAATTTTGTTCTTCTGCTTTTTCCAACTTCTGTGATACTCATGGCATAAAACGCTAGTTCACTACACCTTACACTCCTCAGCAGAACAGTGTTGTTGAACGCCGCAACCGCACGGTTGTTGAAATGGCTCGCTCCATGTTACAACACAAGAATGTTCCAAACAAATTCTGGGTTGAAGCAGTCTTTACTGCTGTTTATCTTCTTAATCGATCACCCACTCAGGCTGTTAAAGGGAAGGCTCCCGAAGAGGTTTGGTCTGGCCGTAAGCCGAAGATCAGTCACCTCAAAGTTTTTGGCTCAATTGCATATGTTTGGATTCCAGCTGCTAAGCGTTCTAAGTTGGATTCCAAAAGCCAGAAACTCATGATGACAGGGTACAGTGATCATCACAAGGCTTACAGACTAATAGATATAGCCACTGGTTGTCTTAGCTTCAGTCGGGATGTGGTATTTGATGAAGACAGAGGATTCTTTCAGTCGGCTTCTTCTGAGCAGTGTTCTGAGGATCAGCCTCACAGTGTTCTTCTTCCAGTAAGTCCACCTGATGGGAGGGATGATGCAGCATCAGTGTTTGATAATACACTGCCTGAACTTCCTCCGAAAAATAACCCTTCTCTTGCTGCCCCTATTGTTTCTGAACCTTCTCCATCTCCTCCTGATATTGGTTCCTCTACTCCTCGGCCAAAATGGTGGGCTAAAACCATTGGTGATCTCAGGGATGATGAACTTCTTGAAGGACAAACTTCTAGACATAAGAGCAAACAGCAGTCTACAGTAAACTTTGCTCTTATGGCTAATCTACACAGTATCTTTGAGCCTCAAACTTACTCAGAGGCTAAGGGTACATCTGAGTGGGAACATGCTATGGACGCTGAATTCCAGAGTCTTCAGAAAAATCACACATGGACCCTTTCTGATCTTCCTGAAGGGAAAAAGCCCATTAGCTACAAATGGGTATATAAAGTGAAATACAAAGCCAATGGAACTCTAGACAAGTATAAAGCTCGTCTTGTGGCTCGAGGATTCTCACAGAAGGAAGGCATTGACTATGAGGAGACTTTTGCTCCTACAACCAAAATGAGTACCATATGGCTTGTCCTTGCCCTAGCAGCTCAGTTCAAATGGAAAGTTCATCAGATGGATGTAAAAAGTGCTTTCCTAAATGGTGACTTACAGGAAGAAGTCTACATGACACAGCCTCCAGGATTTAAGATTGCCGGTCAAGAACAAAAAATGTGTAGATTAGCTAAAGCTCTCTATGGATTGAAACAAGCTCCTCGGGCTTGGTACATGAAAATTGATCAGTGCCTGACAGATCATGGTTTTCAGCGAAGCCCATCTGATGCAAATCTGTATATCAAGCATACTGGTGATGATATCTTGTTTGTGGTTGTCTATGTAGATGACCTTATCATTACTGGCAGCTCTGCACATTTGATCCATGGGATCAAACAAGACTTATGCAGAACCTTTGATATGACAGACTTGGAACTTCTTCACTACTGTCTGGGGATTGAAGTTTGGCAGACTGAGAATCACATCTTTCTCTCTCAGTCCAAGTATCCCAAAAATCTTGTGGACAGGTTCAGAATGCAGGATTGCAAACCAGCCACGACTCCTATGGAACCAGGGCTCAAACT
>APFE030382263.1:97976-121504 GCA_000404065.3 Pinus taeda | reverse complement strand
AAGTTTGAATATATATATCTATATATATATATATAATAATTAATTTACTAATATTTATTGTTCATTTATAATTACATATGATTTATATATTAGTCATTCACTCAGTCTCCGAAACAGAAAACAGTGAGCATGTGACTGGCAATTATAATAAAATGAAATCCATAAAAGCTGGTAATGTACAACAAATATAAACACTTGTCCTCTTATGATGATCATTGTGAAATCATTATTTCAAGGTATTCAGAAGAAAGAAAACCAGGACAGACCTGTTTAGTCGGCATAAAAACGGCAAATCTAATACTGTGCCACTATGGCAGGCATCAATTATTGCATGAAGTCTAACACCACGAGGAAGAGGCCTGACAATTGTTGCATTGATTTCATCATCTACAATCATTCCCTGTGTTTCAAAGTCAAGAGGAAGAAGAGTTTCATCATATCCATCAACTTCATCTCCAGTAAGGTTCCTTTGTTGTGAACCATGTCCAGAATAATGGAACACTAATGAATCTCCAGGCTGACAACCTTGCACAAGCCAAAATAAAGCCATTCGCATATTGTGCTTTGTTGGTATTCTAAGAGGATCTCTTTGCTCTTCTGCAAATCATTATTCATAGATAAAATTAAATCAATAATCAAATTAATTATGCATTGTAAATAGCAGCCACTTTAATCTTCCGGCTCTACATTTGATAAAAATGTAATATAGTGTACTTGTTTTCTGTGTTGTGAATTAGCAATCAATAACTGATGGGTTCCTATTTATCTCTAGGAGTTCACAATCGACACTAAAATTCTATTACTGGAATGCACCTTTGAATAGGCTTGGCACACATAGAATTTGTTTAACACCACCAGTAATGCGTAGAAATGAATCATCAATTACATGTTCAAAAATTCATGACCCCACAATCCTCCTAAAGGCATTCACATGCAATTAGAATGATATTTTTAAAAATTGAACGAAAGGATTGAAAACTAACTGGCACAATACAATGTCTATCTGTCATTCAGTATAATTCTTTCGATTAATTATGATTAATGTCTGTAGTGTTGAAAATGCCTTCATCTAATTGTATTAATAAACAAATAGAACATTACCATGGATATGGCTAGAAACAAAAACTTCTTGTACAGATGATGCATTGTTATTACCCTGGCCAGTGTCATAAATCACATTAATTTTACCATTTTTGTAACAAATGAATCTGGCCTCATGGTAAACTATGATAACTCTCAATCTCAATAACAAGCGAAAAATTAGTGACAGAAGTTACCAGATTAGAGCTTAGATGGCTAGGGTTTTGGTGTGTTGTTTCCTTTAGCTTCATTGAGAACATTGGGTACCACCATTACCTAAACAATAAAGCTCTCTAGTATGTAGCCTAACAATAGGAGCCATGTTCAACGTGATACACCTTCAAAAGCCAAAATGTGTAAGAAGCAGTGGTTTTATTTTCGTTTATAACTATGCCTGGACAGGTAGATAGCTTAGGTGGCATCTATTTTTAATCTATATTGTATTTTGTTGTAAATCTAATATTATGTACAGCTGTGAGTGATTGTAGACTTCCATAGTTATTCATATTGTTAGAGATTTCCAGAATAGCACTGTGTAATATGTGTGATCCGTCCAACGTTTCGGATGGTGACTCCATCCATCATCAGGGACCAAAGAGAGCCTTGTGAGTAAACGAGTGCTGGAGAGCCTTTTAATAGGAAAAAAAAATGAATTGTGTATTCGTTGGATTAACGGTCAAAATTTAAAAATTAATAAATAATATTTGACCAACTTCACTTTTTTGTAAAATAATGATTAAATTAGGATTTATTAATTTTGAAAAAATTAACAAAATTGAAGAGAAATGAAATAGTAGAGATAGGAATTAGATTTTTAATTTTGAAATAAGAATTGAATTTTTAATTTAAGAATCAGTTAAATTATTATTAAAATTAATTGAAAAAATTAAAAATTATTAACAAAGATAGATAAAATAATAACAAATATATTAATCTATATTTGTTATTAGTATCATAAAATTAATTTTGTTAAATGACAAATTAGTTGAAATTGATCAACTTTTAAATGAAAAAGAGATTATTAAGATGAAGGGGAATTAATAAATCAAAAAGAATTTTCTTATTTTTATAGTTAATAGTCAAAAATATAACTAGATAAATAAAGACGTTAAGAATTAAAGCAAGAAATTAAAAAAAAAAATTATATTAAAGGATTAAAAGGAGTTAAGGATTAAAATAAACTTTGTTGATGTAGAATACATATATATTCATTGCTATTAGTTAGATAAAGTTAAGAAATAAGAGTTCTTTAAGATGACCAATTTTTTCTTTAAACATTGATAGATAGAAGAAAGGAAAGGATCAAAAAAGGGGAAAGAGGGTAATAAGAGGCACTCGGAAGGAGGAGATGGTAATCGGGACAGGGTCAAGAGTCATTGGGTGAGACGGTGGATGATGGGTTTCCAGGATTGGTTGAGCCTGTAACCATCCTCCCTATTAAATTTATTAGGGTTCTTCTCGATTTCGAGGGCTTCTCGAACAATACGAGAGTTGTAGAATGGCACAAAGGCTATGATTATTGATTGATTGAAACAAATTAAGTGCTTGGACTTATATGAGTGTTCAGCGATGACAGAGTTTGAAGGACGGTTATGGTTGTTGTCAGCTATGTGCTCCTTGAGGCGGGCTTTTAAAGGATGATTCATTTGACCAATGTAAGATTTAACGCAAGAACAAGGAATTTTATAAACCCCTGATCCTAGCATGGGATCTTATATGTCTTTGACAGATTAGAACAATTGCTTGAGGGTTTTATGGGGTTTAAATACGATTTTTATGCTTTTCTTAGCCAAAATCTTACCAATAAGATCAGTGGTCCCTTTAATGTAAGGGAGAATGACTCAAACACAAGAGGGAGAGGGGTCCGAATTTTTGGGTTTTGGGTTAGCAACAGACTGGAGAGCTTTAAAGATCTGAGTGGAGGAATAGCCATTGGCTTTGAAAGCCTTGACTAGATGGGATTTTTCAGCAAAATGAAACTGGGGAGCGGAGATTTTTGAAGCTCTGGAGAAGAGGGTTTTGAGAACACCAGACTTTTGGGATGGTTGGTGATGAGAAATAGCATGGGATAACAGTCAGTATGAGTCTTTTTTCTATAGACTTGATGTGAGAGGGAGCCATTGGGGAGACAAGTAACAAGGACATCTAAGAAAGCAAGGGATTTGTTAGATTCAATTTCCATAGTGAACTGGAAATCAGGGGAAATGTTATTAAGATGGGAATGAAAGGCATCAAGCACAGGGCGTCCATGTTGCCAAATGACAAAGGTGTCGTCAACAAACTGAAAACAACATTTGGGTTTGAGATGCCAAGAATTGAGAGCTCCGGTTTCAAAGTGTTCCATAAAGATGTTAACCACTACTAGAGACAGGGGAAACCCATTGTTGTACCTTCAATCTATTCAAAGATGGTGGAGTTGAGGCAAATTTGGATCAAGTTTAGGGTTTCCGAGTCAAATAACTGGTAGATCAAGTGTGGAGCTTTAGGGACAAGGATCTTGGTGAAAAGGGAAACAACGTCAAAACTGAGCAACAAGTCATTCTCAACCATCGGGATGGTTTTGGTCTTCTCAATGAAATCAGCTGAATCCTTGATGGCGGCTAGGATGGTGGCTAGATAACAGATCAACGCATGGGTGGGAACACCAATGGCACTAACAATGGGACGAAGGGGAATATCCTGGTTATGGATTTTCGGTTGGCCATAAATTTTAGGAGTTTGGGGGGCATGGGGAATGAGCTTGCGTTGAATGGACACAAGTACAAAAGAGGACTTAATGATCTTGGTGACCAGCTAAGAAATGGCATTCACAGGGGTTCTTAGGAAGAATTTTGTATGAAGAAGAAGACAAGAGTTATGTCATCTTAGAATCATAATCTACAGTGTTCATGATAAATGTAGAATTACCTTTGTCCGCCTTGAGGACAAGGACATGAGGGTTATCATTGAGGCACTTGATGGCTTGGAACTCTTCTTTTGATAAGTTAGGGTTAGGCAGTTTAGCGCAACACAAAATTCTGCCACAATCCTATCGAATTTCTTCAGCTATGTGAGAAGGGAGGTTTTGGGCAATAAGCTCTATGGAGCAAAGGATCTCTTCAATGGGAATCTTGCGAGGAGGAAGAGCGAAGTTAAAGCCTTTAATTCTTAACCTCTTTATTTTTCTAGTTATATTTTTGACTATTAACTATAAAAATAAGAAAATTCTTTTTGATTTATTAATTCCCCTTAATCTTAATAATCCCTATTTCATTTAAAAGTTGATCAAATTCAACTAATTTTTCATTTAGCAAAATTAATTTTATGATACTAATAACAAATATAGATGAATATATTTGTTATTATTTTATCTATGTTTGTTATAATTTCTATTTTTCAATTAATTTTAAAATAATATTAATAATTAATATTTTTATTTTCAACTAATTCTTAAATTAAATAATTTTAATTTTTTCAACTTAATTCTTAAATAAAAATTAATTCCCTAATTTTTTCAAAATTAAAAATCTAATTCCTATTTCTTATTAGAATAATACTATTTTAGTTTAATGCTCATTCTTTTAGCTGTTGCTAATTTTATTCTTTTAGCAGTTTCTTAGATGAAACTGATTCTTTACATAGAAACTTGATGTTTCTATCTCTGTAAATATCTCTGTATT
Source organism: Pinus taeda (assembly GCA_000404065.3). Lineage (NCBI taxonomy): Eukaryota > Viridiplantae > Streptophyta > Pinopsida > Pinales > Pinaceae > Pinus > Pinus taeda. Next base: position 116,765 of record APFE030382263.1, on the reverse strand, counting down.
ATTATTGAGTATTGTTGCTCAATCAATTAATTAATTCATTTAGAATTCCATATGCGTGTTTCGCACTGTTTTATGGTATCAGAGCCAGAAAAAAGATATTTCTTGAGAAGTTATCCTCTCTGCAACCTAAATCTCTTGAGTTATTTATATCATTGCTTTCTAAGGTCGAGCCCTCTATAAGCCAGATAGCCTTCACTGAGTCTTAGCTTCGGCTTTGCTCACTGTGATAAAAGCTTACAGTTGTCTATCTCGATACAGAAGTGGATCCTTCGAAATAACTTTTCAGTTGTTGCTGTCTGTTTTTTTTCTTGAATTTGCTGTAAAACTTCTTGACAGCGAAGACATCATTCCGAGGGTTCTGCGATTTTTTTTTCTCCAGACTCGTTCTTTGTTGGTACGAACATCATCAAAAAAAAAATTGAGTTCGTGGTGGTTCCAGCGAATTTTTTTTACAACGGCATCATTCTGTTCTGTTGGTAAAATTGCTCCACAAGCATAGTTACACTCCCATATTCAGAAAAGAACACACAAATTGAGCGAATGCAACATTATCCTCAGAAAGAATTGTCGATCGGGCGCTGTCAGCTGTGAGTCGTGTCGGTTGGATCCGAAGGCGGCAGGTGGTTAAGTTCAATTCGTGGAACGAACACGTAACGGTGGTGCGGGACAGTTAACAGTCAATGGTTAACATATAACGCAGTGATAAAGAAAAAGTCGCACGCCCATCGAATCGAACTCATGACGAGCCAAAGTTGAATGCTGACACCTGTTACGAGGGTTGCGTATTAAATTTACGTATACCTAATATCTGTTACGAGGGTTGCGTTACGAGCGCTGCGTATTATATCACATGTGCGTATACCTTATAACCTGTTACGAGGGCTGCGTATATCAAAACCGCATCCACAATTTCCACCCGCCGGGAATCAAACCCGGGTCTGTTTCGTTGCAAGGTATTATTAAATCATATCACATTTGCGTATTGTTTAAAGCATTCCGCCAAATTTATGCCACAGTCAGCACTCGGCCCACCCAAATTTGTGTCTCTGTCAGTTTTTTTTCCGTCATGAAATTCATGTTATTGCCGTCAAAATTCCCCTGAAATTTCAGCACTAAATTGATTGTTTATGCTTGCAATTAATGCATTGAAAGTACCTCAAAATCTGTGCTGGAAATGACTGTTGAACCCTCTCGGTTTATGGGCACTGCTGAAGTCAGTTATTTTTGTAAAAGATCGTGCTATACATAATTCCTTGAACCCGCTTCTCAGACCAATTTCTGGTTATATTACATCAGCACCTATCAGTTTAAAAATTTGTGCCAAATATTCTTTTTTCTTTGGTATTTCTTGTGTCTTGGGAAACGTGCAGATGGCTTCGCTCACCAATCTGATGTTGGAAGGCAGTCAACGCTTTAATGGCACAAATTATAACATCTGGAAACAGAGAATGTTGACCATTTTTGAATATAGGCGTCTTGATCAGCTCGTTCTCAACAAAGAGCTCCGTCCTGGTACAGCTGGCACCGATCAAGATAAATTTGATGATCGAAATCGAGAGGCTGTTATGCTCCTCAAGCTCTTTGTGATTGATGATCAGTTACTGCAGATTTCCTCTGGCAAGACAGCTGCCGAGATCTGGCAACAGTTGAAGGAATTACACGAGACATCCAACAAGAGCAGAGCTTTCTTTCTCAAAAATCAGTTGTTCTCCATTATGATGGACGAACATATATCTTTACAGGAACATCTCAACAAGATTAAAGACGTTTGAGATCAGCTCGAAGCCATTGGTCGCACCATGGAGGAAGAAGATATGGTAGTCATCACTCTGAAAAGTCTACCACAATCTTATGAGCACTTCATAGAAACACTCAACATTACCGCCACTAATGTTGATCTGAAGTTTCCAGAATTATGTACCAAACTCATGCAGCAAGATCGTTGGAAACAACAGTTTGGTAGTGGTGCAGCATCAGCCTCCTCAGAAAATGTTTTTGCTGCCAAATATCAGTCCTCTCAGTCCTTTCCGCAAAAAGGTTCTTCTCAATCTTTTGATTCTGCCAGGAAGAAAAATGTGCAGTGTAATTACTGTCACAAGTTTGGTCACATGAAGAAAGATTGCCGACAGAGGATTGCTTTTGAACAGAAGAAACAGGGAGGGCTCCATCAGACAGCGAACGTTGCAGAACATTCCGAGCAAACAGATTCTGCCTTTTACGCCTTTATGACTAAAAGGTCTTCAGATCATGTTCCATCTTCTGCCTGGTACATTGACTCTGGTGCATCACGCCATTTTTCTCACAGGCGTGACTGGTTTATTGACTTCTCACCTTTCAGTGATTCTGTGGTATTTGGCGGAGGTGAAAAATACACAGTGGTTGGCAGAGGCACAGTTCAAATCCAGTCTGGTGGTCGCACACTCATCTTCCTGAATGTGTACTATGTTCCTGGTATGGAAATTAATCTGTTGTCTGTCAGTCAGATTATGAGGAACTCTCCTCAGCTTGATGTAGTATTCAGAGCACACAAATGCTCTATTATCGACAGGGAGACTAGTCTTACAGTTGTTGTTGGTCTAGAAGATCATGGTTTATACAGACTTCTTGACACTGGTGATTCTCCCGAAGTGGCTCAAGCAGCTCGTGTTTCTCCCATCAGCACTCTATGGCATCAGCGATATGGACACCTAAACATGCAGTATCTCTCTCAGCTTTCTCGGGAAGGACTTGTGTCAGGGTTACCTGATATTCAGACTCAGCAATTGGGCGTATGCGGCGCTTGTCAAGCTGGCAAACAACATCGCTCTTCATTCACGAATGGAGAATCCTGGCGCGCTTCTAAGGTACTCCAGTTAATTCATGTTGATATTTGTGGTCCTATGAATACATCTTCTATCACTGCTTGCAAATATTTTTTGCTTATTGTAGATGACTTCAGTAGAAAGATGTGGGTATATTTTCTAAAATATAAATCGAATGCATTTAGTATATTTCAGAAGTTTAAAACCTTAGTGGAAAAAGAGTCTAGCTGTAATATCATGACTCTTAGGACAAATAACAGGGGGGAATTTTGTTCTTCTGCTTTTTCCAACTTCTGTGATACTCATGGCATAAAACTCTAGTTCGCTACACCTTACACTCCTCAGCAGAACAGTGTTGTTGAACGCCGCAACCGCACGGTTGTTGAAATGGCTCGCTCCATGTTACAACACAAGAATGTTCCAAACAAATTCTGGGCTGAAGCCGTCTTTACTGCTGTTTATCTTCTTAACCGATCACCCACTCAGGCCGTTAAAGGGAAGACTCCCGAAGAGGTTTGGTCTGGCCGTAAGCCGAAGATCAGTCACCTCAAAGTTTTTGGCTCAATTGCATATGTTTGGATTTCAGCTGCTAAGCGCTCTAAGTTGGATTCCAAAAGCCAGAAACTCATGATGACAGGGTACAGTGATCATCACAAAGCTTACAGACTAATAGATATAGCCATTGGTCGTCTTAGCTTCAGTCGGGATGTGGTATTTGATGAAGACAGAGGATTCTTTCAGTCTTCTTCTTTTGAGCAGTTTTCTGAGGATCAACCTCACAATTTTCTTCTTCCAGTAAGTCCACCTGATGGGACGGATGATGCAGCATCAATGTTTGATAATACATTACCTGAACTTCCTCCGGAAAATAACCCTTCTCTTGCTGCTCCTATTGCTCTTGAACCTTCTTCCTCTACTCTTCGACCAAAATGGTGGGCTAAAACTATTGGTGATCTCAGAGATGATGAACTTCTTGAAGGACGAACCTCTAGACATAAGAGCATACAGCAATCTACAGTAAACTTTTCTCTTATGGCTAATCTACACAGTATCTTTGAGCCTCAAACTTACTCAGAGGGTAAGGGTACATCTGAGTGGGAACAGGCTATGGACGCTGAATTCCAAAGTCTTCAGAAAAATCACACATGGACCCTTTCTGATCTTCCTGAAGGGGAAAAGCCCATTAGTTGCAAATGGGTATATAAAGTGAAATACAAAGCCGATGGAACTCTAGACAAGTATAAAGCCCGTCTTGTGGCTCGAGGATTCTCACAGAAGGAAGGCATTGACTATGAGGAGACCTTTGCTCCTATAGCCAAAATGAGTAACATACGGCTTGTCCTTGCTCTAGCAGCTCAGTTCAAATGGAAAGTTCATCAGATGGATGTAAAAAGTGCTTTCCTAAATGGTGACTTACAGGAAGAAGTCTACATGACACAGCCTCCAGGATTTAAGATTGCCAGTCAAGAACAGAAAGTATGTAGATTAGCTAAAGCTCTCTATGGATTGAAACAAGCTCCTCGGGCTTGGTACATGAAAATTGATCAGTACCTGACAGATCATGGCTTTCAGCGGATCCCATCTGATGCAAATCTGTATATCAAGCATACTGGTGATGATATCTTGTTTGTGGTTGTCTACGTGGATGACCTTATCATTACTGGCAGCTCTGCACATTTGATCCATGGGATCAAACAAGACTTATGCAGAACATTTGATATGACAGACTTGGGACTTCTTCACTACTGTCTGGGGGTTGAAGTTTGGCAGACTGAGAATCACATCTTTCTCTCTCAATCCAAGTATGCCAAAAATCTTGTGGACAGATTTAGAATGCAGGATTGCAAACCAGCCACGACTCCTATGGAACCAGGGCTCAAACTTTCAGCTCAGTCATCCTCTCTTCCTGTGCATGAAACTTTATTCAGGCAATTAGTAGGCAGTCTCATCTACCTTACTGCCACCAGACCAGACATCAGTTTTGCAGTGAGCTACGTTTCCCGCTTCATGTCCGCTCCTAAAGTTGATCATTGGATAGCAGCAAAGCGTGTGCTACGATATATGCGTGGCACTTCTGATTATGGACTCCTATACACACGCAGTTCTGATCCTATACTCAGTGGTTACACAGATTCTGACTGGGCCGGTTCGGTTGATGATCGTAAATCTACAGCTGGGTATGTGTTTAGTCTAGGATCTGGTGCTGTCACTTGGACTAGTAAGAAGCAGCAAGCCGTGGCTCTCTCCTCAACAGAAGCAGAGTACCGGGGAGCAGTTAAGGCATCCTGTGAGGCAGTTTGGCTTCGACGTAAGCTTGCAGATATGCATGCTTCCCAGACAGGTCCTACTTCCTTGTTTTGTGATAATCAGGAAGTGCTCAAACTTGCCAAAAATCTCGTCTTTCATGAACGAACAAAACATGTGGAAACTCATTGCCACTACATTCGCCAGCTTGTTGAAGACGGATCTGTTCAGTTGAGATATGTTCCCACAACAGAGCAGCCTGCAGACATCTTCACCAAGCCTCTTGGTCCTGATAAGTTTGTAAAATTCAGGGGGTCTATTGGTGTCTGTAAATAGATTGAGCATTAATGGAGTGTATTAGAATAATACTATTTTAGTTATCTCATTCCTTTAGCTGTTGGTAATTTTATTCTTTTAGCAGTTTCTTAGAATTGAAACTGATTCTTTACATAGAAACTTGATGTTTCTATCTTTGTAAATATCTCTGTATTATTATTGAGTATTGTTGCTCAATCAATTAATTAATTCATTTGGAAATCCATATGCGTGTTTCGCACTGTTTTATTTAGTGCTTAGAAATGTTCCTTCAAGGGTGCCACCCTTAATAACTCGTTAAAGAGAGTTGTTTATACAATCTTAGAGCTAAGAAAATATCTTAAACAAATTTACAAAAATAGATTAATACAAAATCAGGAATATGAACTGTTAGTCGATCTGTCACTATTTTGGTGTTGAACTGTTGATGACTGTTCCTGGAAATGCTAAACGTTGTTGAGCTGTTAATCACTGTCCCTGGAAATGTTGAATGTTGTTTAATCCTCCTTTCTGTCAAGTAAATCAATTAACAGTTCCCAGCGTTTCTTATCTAGGATAGATAATTTAATTACCTTGCGATAAACCTCATCCATTTTTGTATATTTAGTAAAAGTGGGTTTCACTAAAAATATATCTCTGATTTCATTTAGGATGAAAAGGTATCTCTGAGTGCATTCAGCACAACCCTTGGTGTTGCTACACCTCTTATGTTTGAAACTGTAGCTGCACTAGTTTTGACCTCTATAAGTTTTCGGACATAGTCTTCAATGGGCATTAATTTATCATTTATCACCAACATAGAGGGCAAACCCTTGCTAGTCAAGGGTTCCAACCTGCTGAAAAAACATTGGACTATGACATTAACATTGCTGCATTTTTCCTCCAACTGAAGAATGAGATTTTTCTTTGTGATAATCTTCTTCACTTCCAATATGGTTGTTGCCCTGTCACTAATACCTAATTCTTCAAGCTCATAGTTGTCTTTAGAATTCAGAAACTTGATTATTTCAGTGGCAACTTTTGGCATGTCCTCAAGTTCCTTGGAGATGGTTTCAATAGCTTCCTTAGCTTTCTCCAACAAGTCCTTTTGATCAAAGATTATCCTTATATAAGGCCAGATATCTTTGATTGATTCAGTAATCTCCTCCCATAAAATCTCCTTTACCAAACCCAGTTTATTTCGAAGGTAAGATTCTTTGATTTCCTTCTGCAATACCTCAATTTGACTTTTTGCCCTCTGCAACTCAACTGCATGTGAGCTGTCTGCAACTGCTTTCATGTGTTGTAATTTCTTCAGTTCATCCTGCAATTTCTTCATTCCCTCTGTCTGAATAGACAGATTCTGAACAACTTCAACAAGTTGTTCAGCTCTTGTTGTTGTTCCTGTAGTTGTTGTTGTGCCTGAGGCAGAAACTGTAGTTATAGAGGCTGTTGTAAGAGGAACTACATCATTGGAATATTGGCCTTTTTTACAGCTTCCTCTTTCTCTTTGACAAGTTTCTCCATTTGCTCTTCCATTTGTTTTATTTGCAGATTTTGTTCCATGATGACCTTCATCATGTCAGATTTATAGGTCTCAGTTTCCTCAATCTCTTTAGTCATTGGGTCCTCTGAAGCTAGCAATTTTAGCTGCTTCCTTAATGCTGAAATCTCAGTATTTTTCTTCTTGACAATTTCTTCTGTAGCATTTATATCAGAGGGATCATATCCCATCTTTAGCACCATATCTTCCAAAGCTTTGATCTTGGTGTCTTTTGCCAATGAGGAAACTTTCTCAAGCTTAAGTTGTGACTGTGTATTAGCCAAGGTAACCTGCATTTTTGACAGACTCATGGCAGTGTTAGTTAAAGTAGAGGCAATCATTTGGCCAGTTTATTTGTGCATCTCAAATTGGTCAATTGGATGTACATCTTTAATATCAAATTCAAAGGAGGTTTGCTTCTAGTAATGTGCAACAGTCCAGGGCTGTGGAATCTGAGCTTGTAAGAAAGCCATCTGCATTTTACCTTTTTCAAAGTCAAAGACTGAAAGAAGTCTAGCTTGAGAACTGGAAGAATGTTTCTAGAATTGAGTATAAGTGTTTAATTTCAACTCCTCTTTCTTCTTCTTAATTTCACTGAAAACATGAAAAATGTCATCTTCGTTATCCTTCTGACTACCTTCACTGGTCTGAATCCCCTGTTGTTCATGAGATGTGGTGGAATGAGTGGGAGATTGAATAGTCTATCCACCAGACTGTGTGAAAATAGTTGTTTCTCCAAGTCCATCAAATGTTATTTTTTGTGACTCAATAGTTGCACTAACCTTCAAAGAGGGCCTAGGTCTCTTCTTTCTATGTACAATTCTAAAACACTAACTTGATGCTTCAATTGTAGGGGATGATTGTTCTTCCCTTCCTCATTTGGTTGTCTTTTCCTGTGCAAGTGGAGTTTGTAAATTTGAAGTAGAAACTGCCTGTTCTTCTGCTTCTTGAAGGGTGTTTTCCTTCCATTCTGACTGATTTTTGTATTGCTCAATTTCAAGCCTGGCTGTGTGATGATATGGAGTAAACTTATTTTCAACTCTGAGTCTAGAAATTATTCCCATTGGGTCATAAGACCAAGTGAAGTTGAGGCCAAATTTCCTCTCTTTCAATAATTTGCCTGCTTCTTAACCTGTTGCTCTAGTATTACAGATGAATGGACCACCCTGAGCCTTTAGCTTAAACTGTGATTTCTTTTTTGCAGCCACAAAATGTACTTCATCTGCATTTAGACTCTGCCTAATATATTCTAATGCAAAAATTTTGATAGGGAGGTACTTAGGAAGCTTGTAGGGTGGAAGCTCACAGCCATAGACTCTGATCTCTGTATAATTTTGGTAAAGATACCAATCTCCTATTGTGGCTTGATCAACCAGCTGCAACACTTTCACAATTTCATCACTTATTCTTAGTACTGGAGTGTTGCTCATAACATTAATGGCTGGATGAACAAACAATTCTATGAACTGTTTATATGAAAATTCTTCCTTCTCCTTCATTCCCATAGAAGTCCAAAAGATAACTGATTGTTGGTTACCTTCTTCATCTAGCTTCTGCAAAATGAAAGGAAACTTGTCTCCCTGAAAATAGATAAAAATATATACAAGTACTGAAGCATACTTGAATATCTCTTCAGCATTGAACTGGGCAAATTGTTCATGAATGGTCTCAGCTAGAAATTGGCTAAAGTCATAAAAAACAGTGGGTGGAACCAGCAGAAAAGATAGACAAGAAACCAATGATGGCTTCATTTACATATTGATCAGAATAGTAACCAAGAAGATAAGAAAGAATGGTGGTAATTTGCTTGGTTCTGTCTGGAAATATAGATGAATAATAGGGAGGGTTTATTTTAGGCAAAGGGCTATCTACAGCTAGGAAAAGTTCTAGAGTTTGAGCTCTTTTAGTGAAATCTAGTTTTTGATAAGCTTCTGTTAAATTTTCATGAGAAAAAGGTTGGGTTGGCACAATAGTAGGGGCCTACAACATATGTTCAATGGACTGAGCATTGATTGAACACAGGATTTCCCCTGTAGGTGAGATGATAACTCTTTGGTTGGGGTCATAGGATTCATGACATTTCCTGACAAATTCAGGTGCTCTGTGTATCCAAGGGAAGATGTAATCAGAAAGGTGGGAGTCCCAACGTCCTATTTCATCCGTTTGATCAACTAATTGATCCTCCATCCAGCAATAGATTTCAAACAAATCAAATTCAGACAAAGGCTCATTGATTTTACAGTCTTTGTCAACTAAGGGAGTGTGATGGAAGTCAACTTGTGGATGAATAAGAGGATTTGGGGTTTCTACAACTTCTTTCCCCTTAGGAGGCATTCTGTTAATTGAATTGCAAGCTAAAAGAAACAGAAATTGGAAGAATTGGGCTGAAATACAGTGATAATAGAATAACAGTATAACTGAAAACAGATTAAGTGGACCTGGATGTTGGCTTGCTTGTAAACAGGACAAAATAGCTGCTTGAATGGTGAATTGTCGTTTGAACTGTAAGCATGAAATCTCCAGTGATCAATTGAGTTACAGGAATGCACTATGTAACGGTTTTTATGAAAGAACAAGGCTTATAATGAATAAAATGGAGCAGGGTTGTTTAATCAACGGCTAAATCCTCATTAATTCTTCAACGGGACTGATAAACAGGTCTATGGAGTATTTATTTGCAGGAGTGGGGAATTAAATGGATAACGGACATATAGGCAAACGCTGATTGGATAGAGGAAGTGACGTGGGAGCGAAGATGGATGATGACATAGGAGCAATGGTAAGCAAATGGATGGAAAATCGCGTTCAGGAGTAAGTCTGGGTGGTAAGTGGTTTCAGATTTTAAGTCTCGAAAGACTAGGAGCGGGGGATTGGCAGTTTCAGAGGGCGGTTTCCAAACCTGTCGACTTCGCCGCCCCCCCCCCCCGCCGATAACATTCGGACGACAAAGGAGGGTTGAAAAGCGATGTAGGTCGTCAAATCTTAGGGGAATGTGCAAGATGAAGAAGAAAATGAATGAGGTTTAATAACATGAGGGGGAAAGTGATGGTGGGGTCAAAAGCTATGATGGATGTGACATGTGTGGGGTGTCATGGTGAATGAATGGATAAAGTGTAAACATTTACAATATAACATGGATATGGGCAATTTATGGTTAATTAAAACCAATCATCATATGCGCATGTATCCAATGTTCTAACTTAGGATAAAAATCCTTTCGTGCTCCAATTGCATTTCATATTTCTACCTACCCTTAACTTTACTAACATTTTTTACAATCTTAATCACCCAAATGCATTTAGACTGGCAACTCAACATTTTCCTTTTAATGATTAATCTACTTCTATCCCTTATTTCTTCCATTGGCTCAGATTAAACTGTTGAGCCAATTTTATTTGTTACCTATCAACAAACAATTTAAATCTAATCCAATCATGATTAAACTGTACAATTGGATTGCATGAACTAGTGTGGCATTTAAACAATCTGCACACAACTTTTTATTTGCAAAAATAAAATTGACTAAGAATAGTGGCATTTGGATTTGCAACACTTTCAGAATTTATTATTTTTTCTTTTCTTTCTAATCTAACATTTTATTTTTGCCTTCCTTTTTTAGGGCATCTATTCTAACATTTTATTTGATATGTACTTATTCATCAAAATATCCCTAACATTTTTTGTCTCTTTATTCTTTTTGTCCATATCCTAACTTAAAATTTTCTCAAATTCTTTTATTTTATTTTTAATGCTAACCTACCAAAACCAAATATTGCTACAACAGATCCCATCGATTTTGAAGGAGAAATATTTTTCTAAAGCTAAGATCACCCTCCTAGCCTAGATGGCTAGGGTTTTAGGGGTAGAGGTAAAAAAAAATTGAGAGGTCGTCTAGGGCCCTAGGCCCCTTTTCACTCCAACACTGAATTCTTCAGGGGTTTCTCATTTTATTGAATTTTCTTTGCAAAATTTCTTGAGGGATTTCGCTTGGGGTTTGATCATCCTTTCTCTTGTGATTGTTAATCTAGGTTGTCATTGATGTCAATATGGCATTGGTCGAGATGGTAAATATTCTTGTGATACACGATGTTGCCCTAACCTAATTGCAAACCCTAGGAATGTTATTTTGCACACCCTTGATGCCTAACGAATATTATAAAACCCTAGACATTTAACAATGTAATGACAAACCCTTTATTGATAACAAAGCACTAAAATCATTGAAGCATTCCAAATATTAAATGATCACTTATGAAAGAAATACTAGGTTACCCTAAAACATTGTATTGGTGAAAATGGTATGGATGTTGTTTGAATTAAGTCACAAAAGCTTGATTCTCTGAAAAAGAAAAAGTTTGAAAAATGTGAACTTGACACCTAGATATGGAGATTGTAATTGTTGGAGATAATGCAACCATTAGTTGCTCCAAGTAAGATAATTGGTTGTGTTGCAGTTGAATCCATTGGTGAACCTGCTACTCAGATAACACTGAACACTTTTCATTATGATGGTGTCAGTGAAAAAGGTTACTCTTGGTGTCCCCAGGCTGAAGAAAAATACGTGTTGTGATTAACCTACGTGTCAATTTTTCTAGCAAAGGCAGCACACAAAAACTTCGATTCAAAATACATATATATTTATGATTTAATGAAAACATGCAGGTCGGCTTCCCCATGGTCATGTCAGCCCTCCAGCCCAACCGACGTGTCTATTCATTAAAGGGTAAAAACTAGTATATATTGGAGTTTAAGTTCCTCATTCAAATTATCTAGCTTGGTGATCTATTCGTAGAAGAGGCACAGAGGACAGAAAGAATATAAGAGATCAAGCGAAGTAGCAATAAGAGGCTGTGAAGACAAGATTACTGGTTGGGCAAATTCCGTGATTATCTCTTAAGCTTGGTTCAGTGAAAAAAGAAGCAGAGTTTGGTGTTAGGATTGCTGACAGAACCTCAGTCCAGCATTAAGAAGCTTTTATACCCTCGGATCTATGTTATATGGCACGGACAGTCACACATTTATGAATGAATGGTAATGCACGCATGGAGGCTCAGTTAACCACTAATAAAAGCTCGGATTGCAATCCTATCTATGGTACATTGAACCTGTGATCAAGAAAAAAGGGGGGCTCAGATTTGTAGCTCGGATTAATACTCAGAACATTTGGGCAATAATAGTTAAGCTCGGATCACAGACCTTATTCAGTAACTCGGACCTGCTTTCATCTGCTAAGAAGCTCGGACTTTGGACAGTAAAGCTAGAGGCTTGTTAAAAGCTCGGATTACAGTCCTTCTTGAAGGCTCTATTATTGTGCCTCAGACTTGTGTGTGAAGGCAGCTCAATTACTAACTGTGTCACCTTCAGACCTAAGGGACAGACCTGTTGAGGACCTGACCTCGGATTAGTATGAGAAAGTTCGAATTTATGGAAGACTCAGAATAAGTGAAGCAGTCACATGGTAAGCTTGACCTATGGAGGAAGGACTTGTGGGAGCCTACATTCACTGAAGACTTATGGTGGCGTGTTAATTTGAAGTATCCCTTTGTTGCATACAGTTTGGAGACCTTTGAAGCAGTCTTTTAGCACACACTCTTGACATTATTGGGACAGACTTGTCGAAGAGACTTGAGATCATTGTTGGAGTTACCTTTTGAAGTAGATTTGAAGAGTTTTTGTAGTAGCAATTTGTGTGAAGTCGCCCTTGGAGCAGATCTAAAAAGGTCGTCATTAAAAACATCCTTGAAGCAGTCCCTTTGAGCAGAATTGAAGATCATCTATTGTAGCGGAACTTGGAAAGTAAACTTGGAAGAGCATTTGAAACAGTTAAAGCTTTGTGAAGACATACCTTGGAGCTGACATTTTGAAGGCACCCTTGAAGACCATGATGTATTGAAGACATCATGAGGTGATTTGGAGAATTTTCTTGGGTACAATAAAGTGCAGTGGTGATACCTTCTAATTGACAAGGTTGTCATTGATGATGTAGCGTGGAGACTAAAGTGAATACTAGGCAAAGATTGACAGGGCTTGTTGAAGAAGACATTAGAGCTGTGAGTTACTACCAAACATATCTTGACAAAGTATTGCACTGGGTTGGAGCCCAAGAGGCTGGAGCCTCGAAAAGACAAGGTTGGTGCCTTGGAGGATAGGGTTGGAGCCCTGGAGGATTGGTGTCCTCAAGAAACCATGTCGGAGCCTGTACCAGAGAAGGGTTGGTGCCCTAGAGGTTGGAGCCTCTAAACGCAAGGTCGGTGCCTTAAGCAGATAGGGTTAGTGCCCTAGAGGTCAGCGCCTCACAATTGACCAAGTTGGCAACAGGTTGGAGCCTGGGAGATTGAAGATCGGTGTCTTCATCAAGGGTTGGAGCCCTACCTATATTGTACTTGATTCATTGTAAAGATTATATTAATAAACGCAGTTATTTCTATTGTCCATTTTGTGTTCTAAATATAAGTGATCTAACTGGTAAAAGTAACAATTGAAAAGAAATGTTGATTCCCCCCCCCCCCCCAGTGTTTCCAACAGTGGTAGCCGCTAGCCTTGGAGGCTTATCCTTGGCATCTAGCAAGAGTTTAGTTCAATTTTTATGGATCAACGATTTTGTGGAGGGTTTTCCTTGTAGGCCACATGCATTTTTGCCCATCTTTCTCTAGGTCGCAAGCCCTCTAGGGCGTTATTTTTGCCCTTGAAATTAAAGTACTAACCCTGATTTGTTTTCCAGAGATTAACCAAATCTTTTGAAGGGTTTTATCATTAATTTTGATGCAAAAATTTCGATTTTGAAGGTTCTTCTTCATTGCAAATTCTTGGAGAAAGCCGCATTGTTTTTGGACCCTTTTTCTCCAAGCCGAGAGCCCCTAGAAGGAGCCTCCTTTACCTGGTGCGAAAAGATAATTTGGCAGTGGAAGGATTAAAATTTTTTAGAAGCTTTGAGCCTTGAAACTTAAGAAAATTCCATAAAAAATTTAATCAAATTTTCATCAAAAACTTAATCAAATTTTAAGCTAGCCGAGAGCTCTTGGAGGCCTTCCATCACCTAGGCCGAGAGCATTTTCAAGAGTGTATTCATCTTTGCTAAGGGTCGTGGACTAGTTGAGGACAGGTCTAGCGTTTTGGAGGAAACTGCAATAGAAATCATAAGTTTATCTGAGCTTATATCTTGAGGAGAAGTTGTTCTAAAGCCTCTTTCATTATTGTAAATCCCCTCAAGAAGAAAAGCCCTCTTCTCTGTCTAAAGGGCCTCTTCCCTTGTATCATATATAATAAAGTGATTTTGTGTTTTGAGGGAGCTTGGTATCTCAAATCCCATGGTATCCCGCCTCCTTGTTTGAAGGGGAGGCTCTCTTATTTCTTGTTTTTAGTGTTAGATTTAACTTGCTAACTTATCTTTGCATTACTAGTTTCATAATCATTGCATCCTAGATCTAATTCTTTAGCTTGCATCTTCTAATTTGCTACTTGATCTAAAGTGCATTTGAAATATCTCCTCTTTTGTTTCACTTGCAATTGAAGGTTAAAATTAGTATTTCTAATTTCTTGTTAGCAATCTCATTTTCCATCATTTAATTGTGCTTTCCCATATAAATTTACTTGTTTCCACTGTCTAAAATAAGTGAAGAACATCTTAAGAAGCATTCCTTGTCAAAGGCATATTGAGATATTTCTCTTCTAATCATCATCTCTGGTTTCATTGAGTAATCATCATAAGCTTCAGTGGTTATTTGTGTAATCTATCTTGTGTTTTAAGTGGTTATCATTGTTTTGTGGATTAGCATATTTTTCCCTTGGAGCGTCTTGATCTTATTGAATCTCATTGAAGCATTTGCATTTGTATCTTAGATCTAAATTTGCATCTTAAAATTTACCTCTAAGCATAAGCATGGTTGATAGAAAGATGGGACAACTTTCTTCATATCCAATTTGAGAAGGTTGACCCTTAAACAACGATTAAAACGAGTTACCTTGCAGTTCTCTTGCGGTTGAGCCCTTGTAGGAACAGAGGCACGTAGGTTGCTAGAAGTTTTGGGTAGGTATCATTAATGAGGCCTTAACCTCTTTCCCCAACAGTTCTCCCAACAACCTTGTTCTAGGACTTGCTTCAATAATTGAGCAGAAGACCTTCACCTTAGAATAGGCATATAATTAAAATTAACCAAGATCTTGCATCTCACATAGGTAGATCTCGCATTGTCATTTTGCATTTCAATTGGTTATTGTAATTGGTATTGTGAGCTTATTTCTCACTTGAAAAGCTTACATTGTTGTACTTGTTATTTTCAAGTCTATTGTTTCTTGAATATCATCTTTACTTGAAGCATAAGTCTTATTTATATTGCAAGTTTATCTCTTATTGCTCATATATCCTATTGTTCTATTCTCTTGATATCTCGTACCAACCTTGTCTTGCAGCATTGCTTATCTTGTAAACTAAGATTGTATGCAAGTACTTTCATTCATATTTTGAGCATTGTTACTAAGGCACTAGTCTCTCACGCTTCATCTCATTAAGTGTCATATTGATTTAATCGAATCTATCTTTTAACATTCACCTTCCTAAATAATAATAATCACACTTGCCAATTAACTTCAAATCAAATTATCTAGAGAAGTAATTGCCTTGCCCTTAGTCTCCTAGAGCTTGTTGATCCAACAAGCTTTCCTCTTTCATTTATCTTTAGGGATTACCCCCCATAGCTTGTCTAGGAGAGAGCTTAAACAAAGTGAGTAGGGAATAGCTGATAGCCCCTAATTTGAGCGTTGCGCCTTAGGTGTATACTTTGGGCGACAACATGGTCATCAGTTGATATTGATTGGTTAACTTTGTTAAATAGTCAAAGGATTGACTTTGACTCTTGGTTGATGAATTGGATTGTTGTATCTCTCTTTGTTGAACATTTTATGACAATCTAATAAGAAGAAGAATTTGAAAGGGTTTTCCCCGCTGTGGGTTTTTCCCTGGTCTTTGACTAAATTCTTCTATCTCTTATTGCTCTTAATTATCTTCTATTATCATTGCATTTAATGTTCTATCTACAATTGTTATTTGTTACAGGAAAGATTAAGTTGATTTGAAAGTGATTTCTAATTGAAGATAAGATTGGGTTCAAGCGATTGTATCATCATAGAACAGTGGAAAATTAGCATGGTTTCAGAGCCAAGGTGAAGACAAGCCCAAGGAGACAAGAGACAAGAGAAATCATCTTTGAAAAGAAGTTGAAGGAGCCTATTTGAATTGGTCAAGATATCTACCTCTTACTTCAAGGATTCTGAGAAGTTGGGAGACTCATCAAATTTTGTTGGTTAGAAGATCAGGTTGGAAGTGATATTGGATGAAAATGATGTCTTGGAATATGTGGAAGGAAAGGTTCTTATACCTTTGGAAAATGCTCCTGCTGCTACCAAATCCAAGTACAGGAAAGGTGAGCTCAAAGAAAAATAAATTCTCATTGATGGTTTGCAAGATTATTTACTTGTTTATGTTGGAATCTTGAAGAAATCTAAGGATATATATCATAAGTTAGTTTGGATGTATGAGGTCAACAACTTGAATCATTTCCTCTCCTTGAAAAATCAACTCAAAGAGATGAAGATGAAAAAAGGGGAATCCATGCAATCCTATATCATGAGGGTGTCCTGCCTAAGGGATCAACTGTAATCTGTTGGCGAACAAATATCTAACAGGGAGTTGGAGGTGATGACTCTTAAAGGTCTTCCTGTAGGAATTTGCAGGGTAAGTTCCTCAGACAGAACACCAAAAGGACACCGCTCACAAACAGATCACAGATCAATACACCAGTATTTTGACGTGGTTAAAACCCTCAAAGAGGGAAACAGTCCACGGCCTGCGCCAACGTGGCTACTACAGGCAATTTATTAATAAAAGAATGAAAATTTACATAAGCTTCTCTCATGCACGGTTAACCTACAAATGACACTCCATGCGCTTTAAATAGAATTCATGGACCAATCGGGTGTCAAGCCACGGATCAAGTGTCGGTAATACCGAGGAGAGAATGAACCGTCGGATCACTACATATCGTGACCGTCAGATTGTAAGTTACAAAATGTACAACGGTAAAGAAACACACTTTACCTAACTCTATACCTAACTCTATACTAGACCAAGTTGAACTTAACTATTTCCTATGTGTCGGAATATCCTAACATCCCCCCTTAAGAACAACTTGGGATAGGATTGAAGGATTTACAAATATGACACATAGGAGAAGGAAGGAGGCACTAGAGCCTATCCCCCCTTAGTGACAACTTCCTGAACTCCAAGCATATATCGAAGCTTAGTGAACTTCGCCTCTGTGAGAGCCTTTGTGAAGATGTCTGCAACCTGATCATCTGTTGAACAATATTGCACTTCAAGAACATGGTCATGAATGAGCTTTCTGATGAAGGGCATGTGAAGTTCAATGTGTTTGCTGCGCTGATGCTGAACTGGATCTTTGCAAAGCTGAATGGCACTTTGATTATCACACCAAAGTGTAGTCGGATGCTGCTGCTCAAAGCCCAATTCTGATAGGATCTGACGAAGCCACAAGGCCTCCTTACTAGCTTCCACGGCACCACGATACTCTACTTCTGCTGACGAAAGAGAAATGGCAGCCTGTTTCTTACAAGCCCATGTAATAGGTCCTGAACCAAGAGTGAAGACATAACCGGCAGTAGACTTCCGATCATCAGGGTCACCAGCCCAATCAGAATCAGTGAAACCAACTAATAGAGGATTTGCTTTGGCACTGTAATGAATCCCAAACTGTATTGTACCTCGAACATAACGAAGTATTCTTTTAGCTGCTTTCCAATGACTTTCACGGGGGTTTTGCAAAAAACGAGCAACAAGGCCAACAGCAAAGGAAAGGTCAGGACGAGTATGGGTTAAATACAAGAGTTTTTCTACAAGTTGACGGTATAAGGTAGCATCAACTTCAGGAGAAGTACAAGAGACTGAAAGTTTGACTCCAGACTGAAAGGGAGAAGGAGCTGGCTTACAATCTTTCATGTGAAAATGACGAAGAATATCACAAGCATACTTGGACTGGGAAAGGGAAATACCCTCCTTGGATTGCAAGACTTGAAGACCGAGAAAATAGTGTAAGTGTCCTAAGTCTGTCATTTCCAATTTCTTTTTAAGGCTGGACTTCACATGGTTTATAAGGTTGGGATCACTACCAGTAAGAATAAGATCATCAACATAAAGAACAAGGATGATAAGAGAGTTGCCCACTTTCTTGGTGTAGACAGTATTGTCAGAATAACAACTAGAAAAGCCAGATTCTAAAAGAAAGCTATCCATTTTGGCATACCAAGCCCGAGGAGCTTGCTTGAGACCATAAAGAGATTTCTTAAGTCGACCTACAAGGCTAGAGTCTGTTTGGATGAAGCCAATGGGTTGTTCCATATAGATTTCTTCATGCAAGTCCCCATGCAAGAAGGCAGATTTCACATCCATCTGATGGACTTCCTATTTTAAAGAGGCAGCAAGGGAAAGAACAAGGCGGATAGAGTTCATTTTGGCAACAGGGGAGAAGGTTTCAGTGTAGTCATGCCTTCAACCTGTGAAAAGCCCTTAGCAACAAGACGAGCTTTATGTTTATCAACTTTCCCATCTGGTCCATACTTGGTTCTGTAAACCCATTTACATCTAACAAGTTTGTGTCCCTTTGGTAGAGGAACAAGATCCCATGTATCATGTGCCAACAATGAATGATATTCTTCATTCATAGCTACTTCCCAATGTGGATGGCCTGAAGCTTCTGCAAAAGTGTCAGGATCATGATTTACTGGAGCTTGAGCCAGTAAAGAAGAGGCTCTTTCACACTGAGAACGTGTACGTCGCTGATCTGTAGGATCACCGGCAAGATCACCTGCTGCATCCCGAGTAGCATGGACCCATCT